>UELX01000346.1:0-87009 GCA_900480035.1 Eupelmus urozonus | reverse complement strand
GGTACTACTGCTGCAGTTTCTAAGAAAGTCCAGTAATTCAAAGCAAGAATGTTTATTAAAATAGTACAAAGTTTTCAAAAAGTTCTTTCTAAGTCAGTATTTTTTGTATTCAGAAAACTTTTTGAGAATTATCATATTTATTTTATAAACAATGTTATTTAATAATGGTATTTGTATTTAATAAAAATACTATCTGATTTTCAGATTATAAAAATAACAATTTTCTCATGTTGAAAGACTTGTTTAAAAAATTAAAGTATTTAAACTAAATAATCACAAAGATGTACTTTATTACGTATTTTTATACTAAATATGCCCCTGCGTTTAGAGGTTGAAGAGTAGCAGGAGAGCCGAAAGTTTTCCAGTGCGTGTTTTAAAATGCATAAGCTATTAAGCTTCCGAATTTCCCAGAAAACAATAACATTGAAAGATTAAAATGAATATTGAAATGATAAAAATCGTATTCATGAAATTGAATGTTTAAAAAACAATAGTTTATCCTTATTACAATTGCAACAGTTAAATTATGCAAAAACATTCGTTTTTTTCAAACTTTACGATTATTTAAAAATATAAGGATTGTCCGAAAAGATTGAAAAGAATAAATTATGTTTTAAATATGCCAATGCAGCTAAGAAAACGATTACATTAACGTAACCATCTTCTTGACTAACAGTTTTGCTTCCTAAAAGACGAAGCTTTATATGAATAAAACATTAAATTTTGTTATAACTCATACCACATGTTTTTAGAAAATTTGTGTGTTAAAAATTGATTATGTATTAACTTTAGCTTAATTTTGTGTTAAATAAACTTTTAGTCAATTGGTCAACGCATTTAGGCTAACGAAACATTAAGAGTTTTTTAATCCAACTTACTTGGTTCTGTAAGATCAATAAAATACTTTACTTTGTATATTGTATATAAATATTTAGTATTTGTAACTTTAACATGAATTTGTCCCAACACTATCCCATTACCGCTACATGTGTCGTTTTGCTATTTTACTAAAAGGGACACGTTGCTTGGCTAATTATTATATGTGAAGAATGACAGGCGTAGTTAATTTAGAAATAAAGAAACCAGCGCTTACAACAATGAATTTGACATTGAATTGCTCATCTTGCGCGCTGCATATAGATAGCTCGAAAGATTCCGTTTAAAATTATTTTGTATTAAATTTTACTGTTTTAAGTTATAAATCTAAACCGTATAGATAAAAAACATTGATCTTTTTTATATTACATTGATTAAACTGCACCGTAGAAATTTACTTATAATCAAGTAATTTAATATTATTAATTTATAACGTATAAATATGAAACTGAATTCAAGACAACTGAGCGAGCATATGTTAAACTTATCATGACTAAAGCTCAAACTATGTCATAAGAGGATGTATGCAAATAATCAATAGGTATGCGCATACTTACATTAATCATTCCAAAAATATTTGTTTCGTCTTTTACTGATTTTTGCGTTTTAGCATGTTTTTTTTTTGAAACGCATTTTTTTATCTTTTTCTGTTCCTTCCTTATTCATGTGAATCATTCATTGATAAACTCATCCTATATTTTCGGAATACTTAAAAAAAAAAGCGTAAGATAAGCAATTAATTTGAATACTAAAACTAACATATTTAAGCATTTTCAATAATATATATCACACATACCATCTATATGGAACACTAGAGAATTCAAATCTGCGCCACACATTGATCAGCGATCGATAAATCGAACCCACCTCTAAATCCAACCAAGCCCCAACTTCAGACCACTAAATTCCCAAGAAAGCCAATATACACCTACAGGGCATACAAACACCTACACCAACATCAGCCATAGCAGACTCAGCCGTGTTGTTTACCTTCACCTTCCCAGCCACGAAAACATCTCGCCTCCGATGCACCAAACCAACCCGCGACACTCTCCAAAAATCAAACCATCGAACTTCTAAAGGTAACCATCACCCACCACCATCCACCTAACCTGCAACCGTCCAAAACTCAACAAGTTGCCTCGATGATTCCGAGGAGGCTTGCTGTAACTTCGGCGAGGTCGTGTTATGCGTCTGTCACGCAAGCCCACGGCAGTAAAGCTGATAATCCTCCTCGGAGCTCTCTGCCTCGCCGTCTACTACCTCCAGTCTAACGCGATCATCGACCTCGCGCCTCGCGCTCCTAGTCAAAATGCCTCCACGACTGGCCTGGAGATTAAGAAGCAGGATCTGCTGGCTGTCAGGAATGACAGTGCTGTTAGAAAGGAGAGTTTGTATAATGTTTGGTGCATCTTTACGAAGGTGACCAGCAACTCACCGATGAGGAGGAAGTTTCGGATATTTGTTGATTCTTTACTGAGGTATTCGACGGCTGCTATTGCTTTTCATGTCATTACGGATGAGGAGAGTAGAGTGATTGCGGAGAAAGTTATAGAGTATACGTTTCTTGTAACCAAGAAGACTATGAAGGTGAGTTTTTATTTCATTTTCTGTATAAATTGTGAGGAGATACTATTGAATAATCTTCAACTGATTAATATTCTAGGAAATGATTTTAAAGTTTGAAACTATTATTTTTTAGGTGCAATATTATAGTGTTCATAAGTCAGCAAAGGAAATAGAAGATATAGTTTCTGTAATGTCACCACACTTTAGCAGTAGGCCAGGAACGTATTATTCTGATGCTTTATTTTTCTTGTCTCTGGGACTGCACAGAATAGCATCTTCAGATCAGGATGTAGCTGTAATAATTGACGCAGATACAAAGTTCAAAGTAGATGTGAAACAACTGTTTCTAGAATTTGACAACTTTAGCAAAGACGCTTTATTTGGACTTGGTCCAGAACTGACACCTGTCTATAGACATGTATTGTACATATATCGAAGCAAAAATCCTAAGACTACCTTTGGAGAACCTGGTTACCTTGGTGGATTTCCAGGATACAATAGTGGAGTTGTGCTTCTTCATCTGAAAAGACTTAGGGAATCTCTGGAATATGATCAGATAGTTAGTAGGGATAGTATAGAACACTTGGTAGAAAAATATAGCTTTAAGGTATTTAACTAAAAAGACCTGTAATTTTGTGAAAATTGTAGAATGCCATATTAGTTTTAAAGTTTTTACTTTTAAATTTTAGGGTCATTTAGGTGATCAGGATTTTTACACATTGTTGGGTATGGAACGACCAGAATTTATTCATACTATAGACTGTGGTTGGAATCGTCAATTATGTACTTGGTGGAGAGATCGAGGTTATGCTGATGTTTTTGCCAATTATTCACAATGTAATTCGGAAACTAAACTGTGGCATGGTAATTGTAATACACCTATTCCGGAGGACTAAGAAGAAAAAGGAAATAATTTATATTTTTTAACCTCGTTCTAACCATTGATTTACATGTAAAATAATATACTGTTATCTATATCTTAAGTTGAGTATGTAGCTTAAGTTAAAGAAAAAATATTAGAATAACTTAATGAGAAAATGCATATAAGTACGTTTTTAAAGTTAAAATGATATTTACAAAATTTAATAAATGCCATTTATTGGCATATTTATTTACATTATTGTGTCAGTCTTACTGTAATTTTTATAGTTTAATCACGAAAAAAATTTGTAAAATTTACTTTTCAAATATAAATTTGAATATAAATATAAATAAATAAAAAAATTACGTAATTGTAAGTTTTTTATAGATTTGTAATAAATTTATTATTATATTCTAAAAATAAAACAAATGTAAATGTGCGTTTTCTCATAAGCCGTAGGGAAAAAAGTATTATAATAAAGATATAGAATTTGTATTCATTTCTTGAAAAGAAATGAATATGAACAAATTTTTTATTTTTATGTACACATTAAATTGTTTGGAAAGAGATCAGGATTACCTATAAGTATTCCAAAGATAGCTTTTGAAAAAAGTCTTAAATAATTTATGTACTTTAAAAATGCTTAGATCTTAAGAAATAGTATTCTAAACTTTTTCTTTGTATATGTGCCTTTAGTAAAGTACATTTTGAGGGTGTTGGGCGGAATAATTCCGTTGTGAAGGTGCAAAAAGCCGCAAGGTTCTACTAACTGTGATTTCAAACGCAATATTTGTCTCTCTATAACTTAAAAATTTTTACTTCAAAAATAAATAACTGTTTCACCCTGAAAGTATTAAAAAGTATATTTGTTACATAATGTCTGTATTAACCTTTTCCTTTTATAATGTGTATACATTACATTTACAAAGACAATAAGATGCTATGTACCATATAATGTATCAAAAATTGGAAAGAAATATATAATGAAGGATTATTAAAGAAAAATCATGAAGTTTTAATTTTTAATTAACTTTAATGAAATTTTAAGTTATAATAATATAATAACGCTTGTATAAATAGATTACAGCTTTGCCATATTATTTAATAAGTTGTAATATGAGGAAAAAATAATTAAATACAATATTGACAGTAATGTGCTATTTACAAAACAGCTTATTCGAATTTCTAAGAATTCATTTTCAATGCTTTTTTTAAACATGACGCCTTTAAACCTAACGAAATTATTTTTACAAAATATTCTTACAATTTTTATTTACTGACTTCACGCACCTTATGCAGATTACAATTATTCTCTGCAAAAATTTGGCAAAATTCTTTCAAAAACAAACATTAAAAAAAAAGAAAAACAACTTATAATAAATAAAGATTGAAAAATACAATCCCCAAATATAGTTGATAATACGTATGTCAATAGTTTATAGTAAAAAACTGCCCTTCGTTGATTTACGATGCCAGCTATGCTTGTTCAATTTAATTTCGTTTTATGAATAATTAGTACGATTCTGAAGCAGCTGCTGTTCTTGACTCCTTTCATTCACTCGCTATTACATTCATATACGCATTAATTCGTTGTACAATGCATTAAAATATAAGATGAGTGTTACCTTTGGTCCCGTTGATAGAATCTTACAGTTTAGAATCATTGATTAGAACGTTTGTTAGTAGTATAATGTTATTTTATATAAAAGTGAGCGTCGTCAAAAAATCGACATGACTATTTATGTGAAAAATTCATATGATTGCCTCCCGTCTAGAAATTTTTTATTTTTTTACAAAAGAAAAAAATAAAAAATAATTTTTTTGGATCTTTGACTCTGGCGTGAGTTTGACTCACTATTGGCGAATATTTACAGCTTTTGACGATCATCAAAGAAGGCATTCAAGTTTTTTCACATTTTTTTTCATGAAAAGGAAAAACCTTATACAACTAGCATACAGAAATTGAGCACCAAAAATTTTTCTTTTTCTTTAAACATCTATAACGACAAACTTATCCTTCTTCCCAAAAAGAAAAATTACTAACGCTAATATTTACAGTAAGCAACATCAGACGTTTGAGAACCACGAAAAATCTAGGTCTTTTCATATCTTTTTTTACAATCTTTTTGAAGTAATTTTACAAAAATAAGAACTTAAATTTAATAAACAACATTTTATATTAACAATAACCAAACAGTCTCAAACGTCTTCAACTCTTTAAAATTTAATCATACGATTCAATTACACGTGAACCTACATCTAACATTATGACTGACTGTTAACTAGCTAGTTTTGCTTTTCGAACTTTCGTGAAAAGTCTGTTTCGCTTCAGGCTTTGTTCATCTTTCAACAGTGGAAGAACTGGCTTTATCGCCCTGTAGCTCGTCGAATTTTAATATTTCTCAGCATTCTGCAATTAAAAGAAAAATTATAATCAATAATAACACTCGAGAAAACTGCGTTTAAGTTTGAAAAATTTGATACTCACAACACTCCTCAATCTTCCCCGACCTCCGAAGTTCCTAATCGACTCCAGCAGCTGATCTCTGGGATCTGCCTGGGTCGTTGGGGGACTCGACTTCGGCCTTGCATTCACACTTTTGAGCGTGACTCCAGTTATGATCGGCATCGTCGGTGGTTTTGGCACCACAAAATCTTTCTGACCATTGGCAAATCCTTTTACTGTCGGCGCTTTCGATTGTCCGTTCACAAACCTAAAGTTTGTTTGCGTCGTGCCGTTGTTATTGTTGATATTATTGCTGACGTTGTTGTTCGTAATACCGACGACGGAAGTGTAGCGCTTGACAGGCGGCGGCGGACCATTGCTAGTACGATTGTGGTTGACGCCGAAGGTAGTTGTGGTCTTGTGGGAGTCGGCGAAGCCGTTTTGTTTTGGGGCAACCTCAGGTTTCGATCGCTCCAGAAACTCGAAGTGACGCTGCGTACGCAAAGCCACCGGGGGCTTAGGGCGTACTGGCGCGTCGGTCTTGCCGAACGTCTTTGTTAGCTCTCTGAAGCTCACCTGCAATTATTAAAACAAGCGTAAGATTTTCATTATGATAATTGTATTCCCAAATTTTATTTTAATATTAAAATTTAAATTTATATTTCATAAAACTAACCGAGGTCGTATCGACGCGCGGCTCATCATCCCTTTCCATCTCCCTCAGCGACTCTTTCCTTTCTGACATAATATTTCCATTCTGCATCTTCTCATTTGCTTCCGAAGCGCCGGAGTTTAGATTAACAACGGTCCTCGCTCCCGACGCACTGTTACTGTTACTGTTGCTGCCTCCAAACTTGTAGTCCGTATCAGTCTTGATCTGCACGTTGACAGAAGGTCGTTCAGACCAACTGCCAAAGCTGACAGACGGCGGGCCGCCGTAAGTGTAACGCTTGGCCGGTTCGTGAGTACGACGGTTCGTGCGTAAGTAGACATCCGACGTTATATTGGAAGAGACAGGCGAGGTGTCCCTGGCGGGCTGATCGTACTGAGACTCTTGTCTACAAATTATAAAACAGTACATAAAAACAACTTGCAAATTTTCAAAAATTAAAAAGGAATTATTATAAACAAACCGTTTTATAGTAGTAAAATTATCACTGGAACTTCTGTAGCCATTTTCTTCAGTCGCTTGCGCATTTTTCAATTGCGGTAAAATACTTTTCAGTACCTAAAACATAAAAAATAGGTTGATAAAACTAGATTTTTAAAAATATCTACTGCAAATTTCACTTGATGCATTTGCCATTAAGCAAAAAACATACCTGCAAGGACTGTAATTGTTTTTCTTTAGTAGGCTCCTCATGCTTCCTCAACATATTCTCTCGCCACTGAGAGAATTTCTCTTTATTACTTGGAACCTCATCGTTTACGCTGGCGTTAACATTGGCCAAACTCGTGAATTTCCTCGACGGCTCGTTACTTTCGAAATCCAAGCGTTCATTGACCTTTTTCTCCTCCTTATTTTTGTCATAGTCGACAGCTCTGTTTTGGAACTTCTCGTTGCTTGACAACGTAATATAGCTCTTTGATCGATGAACCGGTTTCTCCCTATAAATCTCTGTTCTTTCGATCACTGCAATAATTATAAATCAATCAGATTTCAAGTAACATATTAATCTTTTGTAACGTTAAAAAATGATAACAATGAAAAAAAGTGCGACATTTACCATACTTAGCACGCTCATCGACTAGAGGTGCAGACACTCTTTCCATGCTCTGCGCGCTTTTCAGCATGCCGTTCCTCTTCTCATCAGCATAATCCGAAGCCATGCTTCTTCCCCTCGTTAGAGTGGCAAAGGTGTTTATCACCCTGTTGTTATCGTTATACTGCTGCTGCTGATCTATCTGCTCAAATATATCCATGCTCTTTTGCCTTGTGTACGTCGTGATCGTGAAATTCGACAAATTGTTCTCCACGGGAGCAATTTTTGGCGCGTCTGACTCGTCCCGCGGAACAGCCGGTTCGACTATGGGCTTCTGACTGCTGATCTTCGTCTCGAGCTCGGAGATGATCTCAGCCTTCTTCAGTTCAGCCGCATCAGGAGTCAGCTGCGGGGTGGCAGGTTTCTGGAGTTTTGGCTGACAGTAGTCAACAGCGTCGACGGAGGAAGTGACCTTCGAGGATTGGTGGTTCGGCTCTTCGATGGAGTATTTGAGGGTGGATTGCTTTTGGGTCTCGATGGGAAGAGTAGTTGGCTTTGGAGGCGCCTTCGTCACGCGATGATGTACCTCTGCCTCGATCGAAATTGATTCCTTGATGATAATATCTGTAACTGTTAGGAGAGGGAAGAATTAAATTATTGTTATTTAGATTAAGGTGATAAATTACGCATAAATCTAATTTGAAATTCATGAAGATCGTAATTTTTAGAAGCGCCAAACTCTCAAAAATCTCTAGTTTTTCGATGATCTTGATAATATGAAAATTATTAAATTATACGAAATGGAAATAAGTAGCATTTATATATTTTGATTATGAATCATGAGAATTGTGGCCTCAAAATAAACATAATTTTTTGCCTAGAAAATTTTAAATTTCGAAAGCAGCTTCACCTATTTTTGAAAAAGAAAAAAAGTTACAAAAATACAAAATCTTACAAATTTAAAGTTTATGAAACTTTAAAATTTATCAACTTGTGATAATAAATAATAAAAATTTTATAACTAATTGTCAAATCATTTCAATCTTTTTTCAAATTAAACATTTCAAAATTGTTAGTCGCAAAAAACAAACAAACACAGAGTTTACTGACCTTTATCCTGTTCCTTCACCTCAAAGCTAGGAGGCGGCTCGTCGTCGCGGAAGGCACTCGGAGGCGCGGGTATCTGGTACTCCCAGTCGCCAATCGACAGATCCTCGCCGCTCGCCGAAACGTAATCGCTGGTGTCCTGCTGCGAGCCGAGCGTGAGATTCGACGCTGAGCTGGGCTGTTGCTGCTGCTGATCGTCCTCCGCTAGCTTCTTGCTTTCTAAAATATTCGTACCTATCACAGAGAGAGAGACTCGTGAATATTTATGAGCCGAACGTGGGCGCAGCGCGAGCGAATGTGTCGCTGAAATTTGGTGAGGATTGATCTCAAGGTCGGAAAGGTAGGTGGGAGAGCGAGCCGGGACAATGGGAGGATGAGTCTTTCGGGAGAGGAAAAATTGGAGTGATTAGAGCGAGGAGGCGAGGTTAATTGAGTTTAATTGAGGACTTCGAAGATGAGATTTGTAGGGACTATTATTTTGTAATATTTTTTTTTTATTTTATTGAATTTTAATAGATGATTAATTAAATTAAACTATAATTGTTAAAATACAGGAAAATGTTATTAACATTTAAAAAAACATTTTTGATTGTAAAAATTATAATTATTTTATTAATTATTTTATTAATTTTAAAAAAAAAAAGTACTAAAGGAATTTCTTCATTTGCTCTATTTTCTTGTGCCTATGATTACTGATTAATTATAATACAAATCTTAATGAACAACTTACCTTTGCTACACAAAGAAGCAGCCGAACTCTGATGGACTCCGCTCTCCTGCTTCACGACTTCCTCGCTCGTTGTACCGAAGCCTTGTGGCGGCTCGGTCGCATGCGCGAAGCTCGGCGGCGCCTGGTCCTCGGGCGTGGGCGGCGGCGAAGGCGGCGTCAGCGAATGCGACAGTGTGTCCGAGACCTTCTGCAGGAGAATGTCCGTGTCCGTCGGTGCTTTGCCTGCTGCGAGCAACCAAGTATACGTGGGCTTAACAACTTGTTTGCGGAAGTTTGATTTATACGGCTGAATGGGATGTCGCGCGCGATTTTCAGATACGACGATTGAATTCATTAGAAGTGACGGGTCCGAGGATGTCTTTTTTTTTTGGTAATTTAATTACGGAAAAAATTGTTATGGTTATTGGAAGATTGTAATCGTGTATTTCTAGTGGGCTTTGAAAGCGTTTGTAAAAGTATATGAACTTCTTTTTTCCGGAAGAGATTCTAAACGCGGATGATGTTGGTCGAATAGTGAAATGTGTCCTGAGTTGCCTTAAAACATACTTTTTATGCAAATGCATGTGATCAGTTTATTTTTTGTTTATAGCAAGGAGGACAGGTCGTCAGTATTGGAAATTTTTAGTATCTTGATATAAATAATATAAATAAGTATTTTTCAAAGTTTTTATAAATTACACATATCTAAATGTTATATATTTTTCATATATTAATAAATAATATTAACTAGTAAATAATAATAAGTGACTAGTAATAATAATTCCATAACTAGTAAATATCTTAAAACTAAATATTAAAAATTAATTCCTAAATAAATAAGTAGTTTTATTTAATAATGTAAAATTTATTGTTACTAAAAAATAAACGTTACTTAAGTATAATAATGTCGTCGCTTGAATTGAATAACAATACACATCGAATTGTCGTTAGAAAACAGTACACATCGATTTTATATATATGAGAATTCTCATATATAAAATCAATGTGTACTGTTTTATAGCGACAATTCGACGTATACTGTTATTCGATTAAAGCAAAGATATCATCGTATAATAGTAATCCATCACCAAAAATGACTATAAGAGAAGTCTTGAATTGTGCATTGTAAAAATAGTGAAATAAGAAATCCAATACCAACGATTTTTCCCATTTACTCATCAGCGAATTAAATTCTTTGGCAAATGTATAACTAAAAATTTTTGTACAAATCATAAAAATTATGTTAATTTTTAGTAGAATAATAATAATTAATGTGCGAAAACATGCAATTTGAGCTAGTGCTGTCAACCTTCAAACCTTACAAATGTGAATAACTAAAATTCTACATTGTACCAAATAAAAAGTATGCATTAAAAGTTTTTCAGGAATGAAATGGAAAAAGTGCTACTCTGAGGAGGATATCATTAGGATGTAGTTTATTTAAATGTTAATAAGATATACTTTAAATAAAAAAAGGTTTTGGAAACCTTTCCCATTATTTTATAATAAAAGTGTATATATACAAGAAAAAGCAGGAAAGTGTCACTTTCTCGGTCAACAGGTGTTCGTTGCACCTTTAACTTGCCAATACTCGTTTATTTCAAATTGGCAATTACCAAGTAGAACTCGAAAAAGCACACAGGCCAATCGATCAAAAAATCCAATTCCCACGAAATTCGCCTTAGCCGGTAAAAAAAGTCACACTTTCACCGCTCCCAAAATTCTATGCCATCTCTCCTCAGCGCAACAGCGAAAAAGTGAAGGGGGAAACGAGGTTCATATATACAGAAGCGTGAGAGACATGCACCTGCGGCGGCCGCGGCCTCGATGCTCCTGGTGGCGGCGCCGCAGAGATTCGGATTTAAGGCGAAGGTGAAGGCTTCGCCGTTGGAGGTCAGGTGGCGGGCGGCGTGCCTCTCTGCTGGGCCCACCTCGAAGTGGCTCATCTCAGACTGGCTGCGCACGATCTTACCTCGCCTCTTCGGCGAGCTGTGGGGCTCGAGGTTCTGTGGTGGTTGATCAACTACGCCATAGTCGCTGAGGTGATCGCACTTGGGGATGGTGGAGATAACGGCACAGACAGGTGTATTGTCAGCGGACTCGTCGCCGGGCTGGAATTTCACTTCCTTTGCTGGTTGGAGCGGGGTTGAGGTGGCTGCGGTTTCCGGAAGGGAAATGTCTTCGGCTTTGACTACGTCGAGGGAAGAGTTCGTTGGGGTTTGAAGCTCTTCTTTGACGTCTTCGAATTCTGCTTTCACAATAATTTTAGACTCTTCGGGAGCCTCGAATTGTTCATGCTCATCTCTTGTTTCAGAAATTGGCTTTTCAGGTTTAACAACTTTCAAATCAACGACTGTGCTCTCGTGTTCCTCTTTTACTATTACTGTATTCGTTTTTTCGACAGCAGTTTCTGTCGTTGTATGTTTAGTTTCAGAAATTTGCTCTTCAGATTTTACAACTGTCAAATCACCGACAGCACTCTCCTGCTCCTCTTTTACTTGTACAGTATTTAGTTTTTCAACAACAGCAGCATGCTTATCATTAGTTTCAGAAATTTGCTCTTCAGATTTCACAACTTTCATGTCAGTGTCTGCGCTCTCGTACTCTTCTTTTACTAATACATTATCTATTTTTTCAACAACAGCAGCCGTTACAGGTATCTTCTCAACATCTATAACTTCTTCTGTCTTCTTGACATCAGGATGTTCTAGTTTAACTATTTCATCCTTAAAAGCCTCCGGCACACTAATCAGCTCCTCTTGCACACCTCCACCCTCATTTGCATCCTCATCCTTTCCAATCAAGCTTACATCGGTAGAACACAATGGAGCTTCAACAAAAACATCTTCAACCTCAGAGTCCCTTCGTTCAACTTCACCGCTCGTTTCACTTTTAAGGGACTCAAATTCAGTGGCCGCTTGGACGATTGAATCAATAGCTTCACGCTCGTCTTCTGTCAAGCTCGGCAGACCAAAGCTCGCGCTATCAGCGCCTGACGGTGTAGGGCTACTACTGCGCACTAAAGAAGCTCTACTTGCGACTGGAGACTCTACGGAGGTAGATGGCTGGGGCGGCCTTGGGGCTTTGCGAGGTCTTGGCACGGGTGGTACAGCTTGCTCTACGTTGACATCCGTGGTTTTTTTTATAATTTTTTTTAGGATGGGAAAGATATACTTAAATACCACCACCAGCAGTTTAAGCAGTTAGTATTAAGAATGAACGCATATAAACTACAGGTGAAGCATATAATTAAAAAGTTACATTGAAATATAAGTAGCATAAATTAAGCAAGAGCTGTAATTCAAATTCTAATAAAAATAATACTCACACACCTTTTGCTAAAGCAAGAATAATCGTATTTACAATGTATATATATGGCATGCTTAAATAACAATGTTACTTTGGTTTACAAAGCGCATAAAAATTAAGCGTACATAAAGTGTAAATAGTTACTTAAAACTCAAGTCTTATTTTTCAAATTTGTCAAATGGTATACCATGCATTTTAAAATACTGTTTTATTTTTGAAAATATTTAATCAAACGCAATTATAAATATTTAAATGTAAGTTATAAATATCACATTTAGGATATGCATAGAAGATATTACTGGAATACGCGCAATTATTTTGTATACTGTTTTAGTATGTTAAACATTCAGTCATTAAAAAATGTTATATTCAAAGTAACTTGCTATTCATTTTTATGAAATAATAGGCCTTAAATTCAAAAATAATAATTTAATTTTTATAAGTTGGAATTATAACTAATAAATTTCCTCATATATAATTTGGTAAAGCAATATGTAAAAAAAGAAAGTAAATATGAAATACAAAAGTAGAAAAATATTGAAAGATTTCAATAATACTTTTTTTACGAAGGGGAAAAATACTTTAGAAAAACTTTTCTTCAAAATTGTTAACATAATATTATTAATCACAAAATGATAACACATAAGCTTAAAAACACAACAAAAAATTATTAAACGAACTCTTCGACTCTGCTTTCCAGTATCGAATTCAACTGAACTAAGAATCTATTCCAGTTCTCATTTGATTCCTCGCGACTGACTAAACCAGGAGGAGGTGGCTCTAAAATACTCAACTTTTTCTCACAGTCCACCCGCTTTTCACTGCGATCTATAATCGGCAACGAAGGCAATTTATCGATTTCCCCAGGTATGGATTCTTCCATCGGAGCTAATTGAATATCTTCGGGTTTCGTTGAAATCGCGAATATGTGAAGATTGCTAAGAGGCGGCGGCGACAGATTCTCATCGAGTGATGCTTCCATATCCATGGAATCATAGTCTTGACTAGACGTTATTGTATCTTCGTGACACCTTATCAAACTGAAATCTCCAAGTTTCGGGGCCCGTTCAAAGCGATCGAAAACACGGTTAGAATGTTGCGATTTAAATTTACCAGTGCAGAAGCTACGCGAGCTTGATAAAGTCCTCTCATAATCGTTAACTATACGCGTATCCCTCAATCTCGAATTATCATTATTTTGGAAACTAAGACTGTGAGATAGGTGTCTGCGCAACTTACATCTCTCCTCGCACACGTAACTCCCCGCGTGATTGCGCGTAGGGCTGAATCTACTCTCTAGAATCCCGCAATCCGGTTCAAGGTTTAAATTTAAATTGGTAATCGTCGGCACCTTCACCAGAATTTTTTTACTCTGTCTCACACTACCTTTCCTATTATCAAACCCATCCTCGCTACTACTCGAATGCGTCACTCTGATAGCAACGCTGTTCGACTTTTGAACACCTTTCGAAACAGTATCTAGACCTTTCGGTTCTCTAAACGAGCATGTCTTTAGTGGCTTGATGAATTTACTATCGTCTTGGAAAGCAGACTCGGAGATTCTGTCATTATTGGGATTTGAGCTCAAACTACAGGACTGCTCTAGCTTACCTTTTTTAACTACTCTAGCGTGTTCTACACTGTCGAGCGCGACTACGGATTCTGGCTGCTCTGCTATCGGACGGACGTGGCAGGCGATGTCTGAGCTGGCCTTGCTGTTGCTACCAGTGGCAGCGGCGCCTACGTCAATGTCCGAAGACGGCTTCGAAAGGTCCATGTCCGAAGTAAGAGACTCATCCGAATCGACGATGCGCTCTAAGCCTTGGGCGGAGATGGCCGATGGTAAAGGACGAGCCATTGGTGGCGGTGGTGCTGCACGCTTCTTTCTTTGGCCTGGAGGAACAAACAAGGTTTAGATTAGAATTTAAATGCAATAAATGACGTTTGAAATAAAATAGAGTGCACTATTAAAAGTTCAATTTTACATTTCTACAGCAAAATAATATTTTCTTATATTTAATTTTATTACATAACAGCTTTTTGTCTCAATACAATTGAGACATTATCTTTGACACAATGCGTCCAAACGTCTACGATACATTTTTGTATTCAAGCAAACGCAAAATCGAGAAAAAAATGTTAATTATAACAATCTAGCCCTTATAATATAATACAATTTTGATATATTACAATTTTTAGCAAATTTTAAAAGTAGAGACAAATTTTTATGTAACTTACTTGTTCGAGATTCTTATTGCATCAGCAAAAATAAAATATTATAGAGTTAGTAAATAATTTAAGATATAAATGAATAAAATTGTAGTATATTGAAAACAAAATTTACTTTTAATTGATTTTTAAAACTGCAATAAACTTCTTAAATATTGTTCTTGCTACATAGAACTGTTTCCACCGACTCCCGTTTTTCCCGTTATCTAGTTCGACTTCAAAATGTTTTCTAATATTTCGATAAGCATACTAACCGGCAGAGCTCAGCGACGTATTGCTAATACCCCTGCTCAGTGTGCCACCGTGACTGGACGACATCGCCAGGTTACCCAGGCTCTTACTGGCTTGCGACGTATGAGCGAGTTTTCTGGGCGACTCGAGAATGCCCTGCATTCTGCCTCGACGCGGCAACGTTTCTGGCATCCTACCCGCACTGTTGTCTGGATTGTCGCTGAGAACCGAGGCTTCGTGATAGCCTGAGCTGTCGCTGCTATTACGGCTGTGACTGATGACAATCTTGTCTTTATCAGCGGTAGTCGTCGTACCACCGTTCTCGCTCGCGTTCTTGGAGACTGTTTGCGTTATTGTTGTCGTCTGCAAAATGGGAAAATTTTAATTTTCAGATTTAATTATGGGTATTTGAATGTAATTAAAATAATTATAAGTAATTATTAATTTTTTATTATATTTAAGTATTAAGATAAATTTTTATTATTCATTACACTTGACAGCGATTTCATTTCTCAGATATATACTGTTCTTTATTTCTTAGTAGAATTATTGTTATGAAGGTATTAGATAATCATTATTTCCATTTCTCCTGATCATTAAAAAATATTTGATTAATGTACAAATGAACGTTACCAAGATAAATCGTACAATGTAAATTGCTTAATAGCTGCGTGAACAATGACTGAAATTAGTCTGATTATACAAGATTGAGCGCAGACATGAAAGTTAAGAAGCTTCGTTAAATAGTATAAAAAAATTTCTCTTTGATTAGAGCGAAAATATTCAGTGTTGTTATGATCACTGTAACGCTGAGTTGTGTTACACGCTGTTGTGCAATTTTTATATGCATAGAGCGAAAGCTCAGAACCGATAAAATTATCGACAAATATCGCGTAATTACAAATTTTTACATGAAGCGCCTACGTAACGAAACAAACTTTTACCGACTTTTTCCACAAGATTGCAGTAAATCTCAAAAGCAAACCGTAACGATTCATGTCAGAACTAGCAAAAATTCGAATAAATTCACCTTCTTTATATGCTGTACAAATCGGTATCGCGTAAACCATTTTCCTTTCTAATTTACAAATTTACTCTACATTCATCAATTTCGTCGAGACTAACGTCGAGACTAAGACCCGAACCTAACTAATACACTTCATTTAAATCTCCAACGAACCTGCGTCTGCAAATTACTATTCTGCTGCTGCTGCGTGGGCGGCTTGGGCGCTGGCCTGCGCTTTCTGAGCGGCCTGGCGGGCGGCGGTGGCGGAGGCTGCTGTTGCTGTGCCTGCGCCTTCTGAACGGGACTGTTGCTCCTGGCTGTCTCGTCGCTGCGCGCCGGCGAGATGCTTCGATTACCGAGGCTGTCGGTGCTGAGCGAGCTTTCCTTCGACTTTTTGAACATGAAACCAAAGACGGACTGTTTGGTTTGCTGGCGGCGGCATTCTTCTTGCTTTTGGAGGGCCATTATGTCTTGGCTGCTGAGGGCTGAGGTGAGGCTGCGGTTTTGTTGGCGAGGGCATAAAGTCACTTCTTGGAGGTGGTAGTCCTGGAGGCTCAGCATGAGGTCGAGCGTCTCGGCCAGGTTTGCTGTGGATGAATGAAAAAGATTAATTAATGTTTGTTGGAATACTTTGCTCTTAGTCGATTCGAATCGGTGAATCTGACGGAGAATTTAAAATTGAAAGCGAATTCCTTTTAAATGTGGCAAAGGCATTTTTTAAAGTTATTCGCAAAAGTGAAAATGCTTATATTATGCGTATATATAGGGCATATATCCAATCTTATAGTTAGTAATATAGTTACGCAATAGGCAGTCATTAACGATCTGATAATTTCAGCCAGAAGAGGTAATTACCAAAAAAATAGATCGAAAGATGATTCCCTTACATAACCACACGAGCAGCTAACGACGTTACGTTACAACCCGTAGTTACGCACCAATCTCGAAACTAAAATATTCCAAAAAAAAAAAACAAATTCCATTTCGAATCCAAACCAGAAACCAACCAGTAAATCCCATTCAGCATCAAATCGTTTAATTAGTCCCTCGGCTACTCAACGAGCTTTTTCCCTCCCGCCTCCATGCTAACAAGCCAGCCTCCAGGATCGCGTAGTTTTTCGAGCGCATCAGCCTCTCAGCTCGCGCAACGCTTTCCCCAGCCTGCGAAAAACGCAGCGACATTTCTGCAGCACGCGAGAGAGGCGCAAGTAGGTGTATATATAGGAGAGCCCCGCTGTGGGAACGCGCGCGCGTCGCGCTCAGCCAGTGAAAATCGGATCTTGTTCCGCTTCGCGGGAGAAGGCGCGCCGCGCCGGGGCTTCCGAAGCCCTGGGTTGGAGTCGTGCGAATGCGCCGAGGGCAGGGAAGAGCTGCTGACCTTATAGAGCTGAGGTTGGATTTTTTTCTTAGCGAGGGTTGGGTGTTTTGGGTTTGTAGGATGGTGCGATGGAGAAAGGGGAGATTTAGGTTTGAAAAAGGAAGGCTGGATTATATGAAGGAGAATTCAAATTATGTACTTTCTTTTCGTTTTTTAAATGAGCATAAATTTTAATTTTCTCTACGCTGTAATTAAAGTATGATACTAAACTAGAAAAAATCAACGTACCGCGCGCAAAAACTAGTTTTAATTACCCGTACAAAAAGCGTCCAGCAAGAAACGCAATATCCGTTAATTCAGGGAAAATTCGTCGATTTTCCAGCTAGCCGAGCCTTTCTATCAATCCCATAAAGCAAACGCCCGCTCGCAGGAAAGGCAGAGAGCTGTACTGCAGAGCCGAGAGGATCGCTCAAGATGCTATCGTTATATATGTACTCTACGGTCGAGTTTCGCTGCCTTTATGGCATCGCCGCTGGAATGCCAATTTTTCAACAGATGCAGATATACATAAGCGCGCGTGTGTCTATATATACACATGCGAGCCTTTAAATTAGGATCAATTAGCGGATGCAAATTGCGCAAGCCCGGCGCGGAATTGAATTCTAAAATGCGTTCTTATGCTAATTCAATTTGCTATTTATGCGAGACAGGAAAAGGTACTTTGTTTACGTTAGAATGACATTTTTCAGATTCTGCAAAACTCAATTTTTAAAACCTGCGCTCAATCCAATTAATACATCCTAAACCGAAACGCACCGCGCCTATTCTCTGAATACCTGCATTCCACGCGAATCCGTAAAAAAGCATCTCGAAACCCAAGAACCCACGCAAACGACAGATAAATCCATTAGAGAAAAAGTGAGCCTTGATTATGTCTCTTCCCCGTCGCTGGAATCTCAGCGGATCCTCAATTAATCTCCCACCGTAGGCTCACTTCCAGGCCTAATTAGCGCGGGCGCGCGGATATGTGTCTCGCTGCTGGCGTAACTTTGCTCTCTCTCTCTATCTTTCTCTATGTGAGTGCGAGTACACTTAGGCAGGAAAGTTTCGAGGCGGAATCATGTGCGGTTTTGCATCGGAGAGCTGGAACGCTCGGAGCGAATGAAATTTTAATGAAGGAAATTGTGCATGCATGCTTTTGGAAATTGCTACGTTGTTTCGGGCTTTATGAATTAAGAAGGAGAAATTATATTTAAATGTCGGGCTTAATGGGGTTTAGAATATAATTAGCTATGTAATAAGAACGTCGTAAGAATGTCTTCGAGATTAATTCATTGTGATTGCGGCTGTTGATTGCGTCAAATCAAACATATCGACCACACGCCCGATCCTTTTTTTATCGACCCGATCCCGTTCTAATTGTGGTACTTTGCGTACAAAATGATTAACGATCCGGTCCGAATCAATCAAGAACCCACCTCCGCATCTCAAACAAGCCCCGACCTCACCTTAAAAAAATCCACCCGATCCTCGAAACTTTCCATCTCTAAAATACCTCCCGCGTCGAGCGGCCATGCGGCAATTTCGCCCGGGCGCGTTGCATGTATACCTGCAGGTTGCGGAACACAGCCGCGCATTCACGGACGGGCCACTTGTTGCGAAAGTCCGCGCACGTGCATATATAGGCGCGCGGACCGGCGAGTTCTGCCGCATCCCGAGAGCGCAAATTTTCAGGCCTGGCTTTTCTCGAAAGCGATTATAGCGGCGTCGGCGCCGTAAATTGTTGGGTACGGAGCGGTCATTTGGAAAAACCGCGGAACTGGAATGTCGGCTTTTTGCGCGGAGGGGTAGGGGGAGATGGTTATCGGGATAGTTAATTTGATGGTTTGTCGAGTTGATCGGGATTGAGGAGGGGGTGTGTGTGGGTTGAGTTTTATGAAGGAGTTTTGGCTGGTTGTGATATGAAAGTATCGGTTTTTTTGGATGGATTAATTTACTCAGTTTTGATTAATTAGTTTCCTGATTGCGAAAAGAATTTCTTGTGATTAGAAAATTTGTAATTAGAAACTTGGAAAAATGCGATAAAATGACACTAATACTAAAAAAAAAACATGCATTTTTATCAATTTTTAAGTAAATTGATGATAAATTATCACTTATGAATACAAATCGTCTTTTCGTTTTTCCAGCCAATCACTTTCTTCAGCCTCTCTTCACAATCGTTCACGATTCCCACTTTCCTATAAATCCTCGCAGAAACCAGAAAATAATATTCATTACTCAAACACACAGATGCACCCATACACCCGATGCCTACACCCGAGGCGAACAATTAAAACTCCAAACTCTCTCTAATAGCCTCTCGTTTCCTTAAATCAAAGCCGCCGTCGGCATTTGAAATCCATAATCCGACGCTCGCCGAAGAAGAGAAAGGCCTTTTGTAATAAACAATACACCTATATATATACCCACATCAATGCATATATATAAGGAAAACGAGCGAGCTCGCGCGTGTTTTCCTCCGGTTATTAATTAATGCGCTTGGCGATCTCTCACCTGGGTGTCGAAGCTCGTACTTATTCCGGTCCAGATTCTTCTCGCGGCACACTTCGTCCAGGATTTCACCCAGGTTCGTTTTCGGGCTCACTCTCGACACGTAGAGCTGGTTCCGCGGCAAGTGGACCTGGATTCGGAATTTTTTATTATTAATTGTTGGAATAAAAAAAGTGTGCGCCGCAGAAACAAGGGTAATGTTTTCGATCGATTGTAATCGCGATATGATTTACAGGTTTGAATGAGCGAAGTCGATTTAAAGAGTTTAAGCCTTTTCGGATCTTTATAAGCGGGCGTTATCGAGAAAAAAAATGGAGTTGATGTGAAAAAATGGTACATATCGTGTTCGATATTGAATATCGATCTTTCAAAGTCAGGGTATTCATTTTTTAAGATAAGGAGTAAAAACGCTTTCTTTATTCATTGACGTTTCGGCGAAATGAAAGGGAATCAATTTTGTTTCCCTTTCGAAAAATCGCGCGAGACGCGCTAAATATTTAATTTTAATCAAAATTGATTTAAGGCTTTATTAAAACATGACGTCTGATTAATTTACAGAAATACAACAATAAATAAAAATAACATTATTTTCTTCTTCAGAAGTCCTTAAATTTTTTACAGCCAACATGATACCGTACAAAACTTATTAAAGTAAAACAAGTCAAGTTTATTTATTTTTTGCATAATCATTCTAAACTGACATAACTGCGAAAACTACTTGAAAACAGATTAAATCCTTAAAAAATAAACGTAATGCAATTAGAAAGCACTCCTTCATTAAGAAAATTCTAAACATAACAAACACCCAATTCAAAAGCCCATAAAAGCTTACCTGTAATCTGAAAGTCGTTTCGAAGGGCTGATTGGTCTGGCGGCTTTTGCGCGACAGGAAGGTGCCCTGCTTCGGCAGCAGCTTCACCTGCAACACGCAAATTTTCCAAAATGAGCACTATACAAAAACACACACGCAAGCATGACAGTCGATTCGTGCAGCGCGAAACGACTCAATTGAGATCGTTAACCGGCAGCCTAACGGTCCGGCGCGTGTCCCCCGCGGTGCGAAATGTGCGGCGTTGATAATCCGTTGATATAGCCCGCTGCGGAGACGTAAAACTTTGAGAGTGCAGCGTGTTGTGTTTTTTCACTCGGCTGGGTTATAAAATGCTTTTTTTTATTGATGGTAGAGCGATAAAAGATCGAAATGTCATTGTCACGCGGGGCAATTGAGTTGCGAGGAACGGTGAATGTGGGGATTTTTATTTTGAGATAGTTTAGAGAAATGGTGGGTTATGCAATGTGGATTTTAGTTTATCGGGTAATGGTATCGGTTAATGAAACTAAAAATGATGTGTGTATTGAGTGATCGGTATCAATTAAGAGCGTTGAAGTGCCGAGTCGTAATATGGTTACATAGATCAATATCGATGCTTTTTGTATGATGAATGATGTACATTGAAAATCACTAAAAAAAATTATTACTTAATGTATTTAAGAACAATTCCGTGCACGAATTGGAAAAGTAGGTTCAATTATAAGAGAAACTTATCAATCTTTTTGATTACAGTGTATCTTTTAATGCCTCGCATGATCACTTCTGCCAAATTATACCAAAGAACGCTCACACTTTCGACCATCAGTAATCGTTTCCCTCATAAAAGCAATCACAAACCCACCTCCAGCCCAAAGGAACAAAATAAAAATCGGCACATTCAACATCATCCAGGGCCCGTAAAAAATCGTAATAATGCAGCGCCAACCTAAATAAAACAACGGCCACAATCCAGCTTCCCCGTAGGCCAATAAAATGTCCCGTCGAATTTTACACCTCCGGCATTTCTTGAAATTCCCGACTGGCGATTTCCCACTTCTGCGGCGGCGACAACAATGCTTTCACCTCTCCGCAGCGGTGACAGTCGTTAAAACGCTAAAGCGTACACGAGGAGAAAGAGAAAGACAAAAAAATTGAGACGGAAATTTTTTGAATTCGACGTAACGGCACTTTTATGCGACGGCAAAGCTTCTGCAAGAAGAAAGAAGCCGGGAGAGCAAAAGGTTCTGGTTTTCTAAACGTGGGCAAAAAGTCGCGGCGCGGATCTACCGGAAGATTTTACCGAATCATCTTCGCCGAAGTGTGGAAATTGTCTCGAGTCCGTTTTTAGACGCAATAATAAATTTTCTCTAAGTTTGGCTGAGACAATGTTATTTTGAAATTATCATTTTAAATTTTGTAAGTTAAGCCAATGTCATCGAATAAGTAGGATTACAACAAAAAATCGTTTCGGAACTGGTGCCCCAACGTAATCAACGAAACTTCATTATCATCAAAACACTAACTGTACAAACTCACAAACAACCCAAAAAAAGAAACCACGCCCGAATCACTTTCATTATCAACACCAAACCACCCCGCATCAACCAAAAAAAATCACTCTTTCTCCATCGGCCAGCTAACGGTACCCGCGTCATCGCAAAAAGCCACCGAAAAAAATCCCCCGGCGCTGCAGGGACAGCGCAGATTGATCGTCGAAATTATATCGTCGTCCTTTCCCGCATCATCGGATCTTATCTCGCGCTCCCTAGGAGGCGTGTCGCTCGGAGGCCGCAGTTACTCGCCTTTTATTTCCTCCTTCGACGTTCATTACGCCGCGAGAGCGGGATTTTTCTGCGCCGCCCCGGGACATGTATGCAAGAGAAATAGTTAAGGTTTTTTCTTTTGCGATATCAGCTTGCTTTTTTTCTGTGAACGTGTTTTCAACGAGGGACTTGACAGTTTGTTTTTTTCGTTTAGGGAGGAAAGGCTTAGCGTTAGAAGTTTACGGGACGGGATTGAAAATTGTTGCAGGATGCTGCAAAGAGTCGGATGACACATGCTGATTGCGGAAACGCGATCTTCGGAGAAGTTGCGTATATACATTTTTCCGCTTAGTATCAATCGACGCGCGGATCCTGGATATTATCGGTTTCCGGTATGTCTTTCCGCATTTATTCCCAAGCGACGCAATGAATTTACCGGGCTGCAGAAAAACAGCCGACGTAACGATCTTTTTATCATCAATCGTTTTTATTATAAAATTTCGCTGCGGTTATACCATAATCCTACGGGAAGCACAAGAATACCCACCCTAGCCTTCCAGCCCCATCAAACTATTCCATCTCGCCGCGGTATCCCGGAACAAGCGGTGAAAAAAAAGGTACTCACCTGGAGCGCGTCAAGGGCGCCGATGGGCGTGTTGGGCTGGTGTGGCAGGACGAGGCCCCGCTCGCCGATTGCCTGCAGCGTGTAACTCGAGGCGGTCAATTTGTGTGCGGTGGCGATCTGCACCAGCAGATCCATCATCGGCGTGCTGCAACATATCAGGGGAATGTGATGCATTAACGTCTTTCTAAGCGTTTAGGGTATGTATATGGCTTGTAAAAATTTGCGAGTTTCGTAAAAAGAGGGATTTTTTGTGAAGAGGGTATTTGCTCAATACGCGGCCTGGATGTAAGCAGAGGATTGCGAGGTGAAGGTTGAGTTTGAGCGATGGGATTCGAGGTTGCGTATGTGGAAGATTGGGCCTATTTTTCATGCTGATTGATGGGGTATTTCGTTGGGCTGTGAGGTTGATCAAGTTGTTTAATTTGAATGCTGTTTTTGGTTTTATCTTTAGAGATGGGATTGCGAGCAGGAGATCCTAATTAAAGAAGTAGATTAGTATTTTATTACAGAAATTACTGTTGCAAAATCTAATATTTTAAACGAAACTAAAATAAAGTTTTAGCGAAAAGCTTCAGAGAATCTGTTGAGAAATTCATTAAATCAGATGACGTGCTTTTACACGTTTCGGTAATCTAATGATTTCATTTGACATATTAACAGCTTAAATCCGATACCCTTTTACAGCGATCTATACCATTAATCATAACTCACAGTACGTCATCAACCTAAAATTTTCCTCATCCACCAAAACACCTGTCACCCAGCGGTATCTTCGCCAATAAATTCCTAACGAGCGCGTTAACTCAAACAATAAATCTCCAGCAAAAATCCAAACCTGTGACTCCATAAATAATTCAGAACGTTAATCCAGCTCTCCAAAACTGTCGGTAGCGCGCTAAGCGTAACCATTAGACCTGCTTAATCGCGCTTAATTTCGGCGGTTATCCAAATGGAACAATGGCTCGAGCTCATGCATAAACAATTACGAGCGCGACAATCGGTCAATTCTCGCAGTTATAGGAGGGTATAAACAGAACCGTAAGCCGGCAATTATTGCTAATAACGATTCCGCTGTACATTAGAGACGAAAAAAAAAAGGAAGCGGGCGACAGAGAGGAAGGAGAAAAAGGAAAGAAGGACGACGAACGGGATTCTTCGTCCGTGGAAGGTCGTAAAAGTCCGAGTACACGTCTTCCTTCTGCGGTTCCAGCGCGTCCAAATTGCAAAACGGGAAGGATGGAAGAAGCGCTAATAAGCTTGTATATCGATATTCAAATGATATTGGCGCCGCTTGTTTTCGTAACGAGGGTCGGCAGTTTAATGTATCGTGGAAAAGGACGTTTACGGTTCTTGGTAAGGAGGAGAGGACGGCGATGAATTATTGGACTGTGATGTTTTTCAAATGCCTGTGATGATTTTATTTTTGATCTGGGATTATGTAAATTAGATATCTCTTAACTGTATTGATGTTACTTTAAATTAGAAATTAAATTTCAAAATAAGTTTATTCCCATGATTTTTAGTATTGATTATTAACGAAAGCCATTGAATATAACAAAAATACTTACATTCCTCAACATTTACAATTACAATAAATTTCTAACTTATTTCCTAACTTTCAAGTTATAAAAACTCATCAATGTACTTCCTAAACCTTCATTCAAACTTTAAACCTTATAAACTGCCTATCCGTTCTCCCAGCTGTATATCAACATTGCAAACTACCTGACTCTCTTTCTTTCTATTGCAGGCAAACAAAACGAGCGAAGCCCAGAGCCATTCTCAATAATGTCGCTGTCGTGATTTTGCAGGAGAATGATTCTCTCTAGGAGACAATTAACGGTCGAGCACCCCAACCGATTAGTCTGGCGATATGCAAGATGTGGATTTAGAATAAGAGAGGAGGAGGCCGGGATGAGCTGGTGTTTATTCGATGGGTGTAAAAGGGGAGGGACGAGGTAGTTGAGAATGGAGGAAGTGCAATCGTGATGTAAGCTGCGCGTTGGTAATTTAAACGTCTGGGAAGTGCCCGTGAGGAGATTTTACGGCAAGATTTTTTGATGGAATAGTTTATGGTTCATTAGATAGAATACAATTCTAGGTTACAAAATAGCAAGATAATAAAAAAGAATTTATCTATTGTGAAATTTCAGCTTTAATTATATTTTATTTATTACTTTAGTTTTAAGTACCAGTGTTGTAGAAATTTGATACAAGACCTACCGGTATTTCGATTTATATTTCATAATCAAATTGTTAGTTAATACAATCGTTGGAATCAATGATGATAAATCAAAGTTTTCTAAATCGTGATCATCTAATAAACTCATACATCATCGAGCAAATGTTGCAAGATTTCGAGAAAACGGATAAATTAATTTCAAAATACAAAGAATCAATTTTCTGAAAATTAGTGTAATTTTATAATGATTGCAAAATATTTAATAAAAATTTTCTCCTTTATATTTTCCATGAAATTCTGTTAAAATTAATGCTAAACCATTATAAACAAGAGTATTAAGATCGCGTCTGACTCGACCGTACGTTACTACTTCAACTACACCCATTTACTTGCTATTCGCATACATCAATTCCGGTGTTTCCTTCAATCACTACCTATACCAGCTCTCCTATCACCAGGGCCATTTAGAAAGTCCTTGAAACCATATACAATTTCAACAAACCATCCAGCTCAAAAGCTTCGATCGACCGCAACGAATCGCCATTTAGAAACCGAACCAGAGCAAAAGCTGCTCCCAGGCCCGAGCGGCAGTAGCCTCAAACGAAAATACACCGATCACGAGCTACCTCCTACTAAAGCAAACATTCGCAAGGATTTCTCAGAGAAACATTTCCGACTAGCCCCAGCTAGTCGGAGCTTATTAGCGCATTTTGTTTCCGTGGAGGCGACGCACGTGGGAGGAAAAAAGAAAATCCCGCGGCGAAAAACGTGACCGAACGGATTTGAAAAATGCTGGGAATGAATATCTTTCTCTCTCTCGTAGGCTGGGTGTATAAGCGTTGGCTATTTTGCTTTTTTTGGTTTCGATCGATGCTAGACTGATTGGCAGTTGTGCGCGAGTCTTGCTTCTTGTGGCGTGTTTGCAGAATCGTTTCGAGATGGGATAAGCATGAAAGCGGTGGAAGCTGTTTCTTGGGATTCGCGTTTAATATAGAAAGTATATTGCGCTTATGTTTATTTTTCATCATTGTTGCAAAGGTATTCTTTTTGAAGTATAAGTTGTATGAGTTGGAGATTATTTTGTTCGCGGTGGTATTAAATTGCTTCTTAGACACTTTGTTTTTTGCTGAAGAAATGCTTTACGATTTCGCGTGACCAATCTACAAGTGAGTAAATGAATCCTGAGAATGTTAACGAATTCCAGACGTTTGATCCTCTCGAAAGGTAAACAATAATAATAAAATTCTTTCTTGTATGCGTAGGTATTTTACGAAAATGAGCTTGTTTTGGCAAGAATATTGCATTCTTAAAGTTATTCAATTAGAGGAAATAAACGGTGCTTAGAAATCCATATATGTTTTTAAAAAGCCTTCATTTTCACTAAATATTGTGTTATTTTCTAATTTTCAAATCAACTTATAAATTGCACTAGCCTACTACAGCTTTAAGTTAAAAAGGTAAAGGGTCAATTACGTCAATTATTTTTGCTTTATCCGATCCTTATTTTGCATACAAATTTAAATTACTCTAGAGAAATAAAAATATATTCTTAAATGAAGAATACTATGCAGATAATTGAGGCATTCGAGAATTATAAAAAAAAAAATTTGAAGGAAAAAGATATTGATTTTCGATCGGCCAAAAAATGCCGACCTATAGCAAAGAAGGTGGACAACTTGTTATAAAAACTGACAGGTAGTCAAATTTATTGACAGATACTATTCAAAAATGGCAATATAAAATTAAAATTAAGATAAAACAAATGTAAAAAGGTGATTTTTAATGGTCTATTTATTTGTCACGGTAACTTTGAAAAATCCACTCCAAGTTTTAATTTTCAACATTTTACGATTATGAATAATCCGCAATCTCAGAAAAAATGTCTCTAATTTCCCAAACAAATTCAAATCAGCCTCACCCAACGAAGCAGAAAATTCCCTCAATTTTCCCATCGCAACAACGGCTCCTTCAGCGCGCGTGAAAACATCGAAAAAATAAAAGCCATCGGTGCGTGCGTCATCTCCTGCTCCGAGGCTTTCGCAAAAAGGATACCAACGTC
Source organism: Eupelmus urozonus (assembly GCA_900480035.1). Taxonomy (NCBI): domain Eukaryota; kingdom Metazoa; phylum Arthropoda; class Insecta; order Hymenoptera; family Eupelmidae; genus Eupelmus; species Eupelmus urozonus. The sequence goes on along the minus strand of UELX01000346.1, from coordinate 59,651 downwards.
TCCTTCCAAGAGGAATCCATGCCCGAGGTAAAAAAGTGGGCGCGCCGATCGATCTTTCACCGAGGCTTTCCGCGCTCGAGTGAATTTCACCGACGGCCATCGCAATCAGCGGCATGAAGCAGCCTAGCGATATAGAAAGCATGTGGTTTGCGCGGACTATCCTGGCTACTTTTTTTTCGAGATTCCGATTTTCTCGCTGGGAAAGGAGATTTTTTAGGATTGGTGGAGAGGTTGTTTAAACAAATTTAATTTTACTATGCTGATAGAGGCTTTAGATGCGGGCTATTTGATTGGGATGGAAAGAAAAGTCGAGATAATTTGGAGTTTGGATTATAGTAATTTGGATATGTGTGATTCGAGGCTTGTAATGTGATATTAGTAATTATATCAAAAACATGATTAGTACTTGGTGATCATTATTTTTAGATTTTTTGTATTAAAAGAAAGTATTAGAAAGGCGTCAAAACATCATAGGCACTATTTATTCCCGTTTATAATCATTTTGAAAAATTTGTGCTTTTACTTTTTGAAAAAAACGTCGGTTTATGAATGAAATGAGAAGTACTTGACTTGTAATTAGGCGTAAAAGTAGAACACTTTTACTAGTTCATTTTAGCAGTATTACTAGATGAAATGATATACATATTTTTCAAACGTAACAGGTCATTAACAAAATTGTTTAAATGGAAAGTAAAGTGTTATAACTAATAATAAATTACACGAGTAGTGAAAGAGAAAAGCTCGCATATTTTTTCATAGGTGTATTAACACTTCATAAAAATCTTTTTGAACTATGCTATTATTATATAGCACACCATCAACAACAAAAGTTTTAATAAAAACATAAATTAGAAAGTGTAAAAATGCTTTTATTAAACAACCACGAATCCATCTAACGCATTAACACATCCGCGCGAACGAATATCGCTTATCCAAACGTAAGTAAATGCTAATTATTCATAGAAAACGTAAGTCAACGCTCGAGATCAAAAGCCACATCGCCGCGTAATCCACTTCGTTAAAGAAAAAAAAATCCGTATTACGCCTGTATTTCGACGCCATTTTATCAGTCCAAATAAAAGGCAATAATAACATAATAAATTTTTTCCCCTTTCCCATAAGCCGGCGCAGGCGCAATTATTGCCGTAACGAGTCGCGCGTCGTAATTACGGCATAGCGTGCGAGTGCTCATCACACTCGCATCTTCTTCCTCCTGTTGCGACTTTTCCTCTCGGGCCCCGAGAACCGCGATAATCGCGTTTAATATTCATAAGAGCGCGAGAAAGAGGTTTTTTTTTCTAGGGGATCGTTTTCTTACGAGAGTGAGTATCCAGGCGTTTTTCGTGAATCGCCGCGGGTGACTATGGGAGATTTATGAGGATATGCTGCAGGTGGTTATTGTTTTTTTTTTTTAGAGGTGAAAATAGGTTTTGGAATTAAAGGTTAGTTTAGGAGCTGGTTTATTTTGTGGAGAAAGGTGGAAAAATGTATTTTGAGGAGATTGAGAGGATGTTGGTAATTACCTGCGCTGGACGGTGACCCTTTGCGTCTGTACATGGTGATCACGGGGCATTTGCACAAGTAGCTCCATGCTTCCAGCCAACATGTCCGCAGGAGTATCCTCCGTCACGGTCAGGACCATGGCAGAGGATCTTTCCTCTCTCGGTCTGGAATAACAGTAAATTGACCAATTATTGCATTTTGTTTTACTCGTTAATTTTTGAAAATCATATATTAATGAATTTTGTTGACTTTTAATATTTTAAGTAGTTATGTTTATTAAAGAAATAAAGAGTAATTGTTTACTAATTCCTAGGTTAATAATCATTTTTCATATTTTTTATGAAATATAAATACATCTAGACATAAAATAATTTAGAAATAAAGCGTCCAAGATCGATTTATTAGGCTATTAGGAACAACTGTTTAATTAAAATAGCGATAAAATGGCGCGTAAAATGTTCTGATTGACCGTAACGTTACAAAATATCCAATAAAGATTCACGCAGATAGCGATTACGTTACTATGGGTTTGACCATTAACATCGAATGCACCTAAATTACGCTAGGACTAACGGCTCTTTTTATTAAACTAAAAAATTATGTTTTATTTAAATTATGTAACGTCAGTTTGTTCTACAAAAATTTGAGGAGATGCTATCTTTAACTGATGTCTATTTAGCTAGTACAGCCAACTGAAAAGCTTTCAACCAGATTAATGTACCATAATTTGTTGCTGTTTAGTTGCAACGTATTTCAAATTTTTGAAACATATCAACTTAAAGCAACAAAGTATGTAGTTCAGAGCGATTGATTATCTCAATTCCATAAAAAGATACAGCTGCGGCTGTGTTAGCGTAAGACTTACGGTAACGCAGCCACTGTTTCTCGGAAACGGCTGGAGCAACAAAATCGATTCTCACTTATCTTATAATAGTTATCATTTTTACAACTCATTAAAATCGCGTAAAATACATGTGGTTAAAGTATGGTAATTAGTCATAACGATTAGCGTTTATTTATCAAATCTGTATGTATTCAAACAGTCTGGGCCACAAACATAAAAGTCTAATTTTATCAAGCCAAAACATCTGTTCCAATCTTCTGCAAACGCCCAGGCGTCTGCCAAAATCGCTAACTCAAAACAATCGCGACACAAAAACACACAATTTCACCAAATTCTTCCCATCCAAAATTCCAAAGAATAAAATAATCTCAAATCCCATCCTACTTTCCCGAACTCCTCGCGAATCCTCAAACCCAGCAACCCACAACACCAGCAAAACCAAAAAATCCTGAAATCAACCATCTGAAAAGAGTCGAACCAGCCCACACGTCCCATCTCACGCTTGGCGAGCGCACAATGCACCGCAACCGCAAGGAGTCGCACTAGGCCAGCAGGCGAGAGAGCAGCAGCACATAGAAACGCGCGCCGGGGCGCTCTGGCTTATCTGCCTCGGAGAATCTCCGGGCAAAGGAAGCACGAGCGCTGGATGCGGAGAGCCGTAGAGAGGCCGTTCGCATTGCCGGCACTCTTGTACGTTGATAGAGGGAGAGAGTCGTCTGTAAAATCGTATGAGTATGTGCGTGTGTGAATATGTATTAGTATATGTACGTGTGTGTAGCCAGCCAGCGCGAAGGTGAGGCGCTTTCCATACGCAACTTCCTTCAGGACTGGCGCGCCCGCCTAATCTACAAGTGGTGTTGTACGCTGGTACTGTTAGTTTGGCAATAGAGGAGGGTTTGCCGGGAGAGATTGAGCGTTGCTACGGAAATTCGACTTTTCCTTTCGGTTTCTCTGCGTTCAGTTTCTTGGCTTGTATGGGTGGACTGTAGGATTGCTGGAATTAATAACTTCCAGTACTACATAATACTGCAGTTTAATGTTCATGAAGTAAAAAATTTGTCATTTTTAAATGATAAGACATTTATAACGGATAAATTAAGAATAAAAGTATCAGTATCACAGATTAAAAAAGTTAATCGAACACTAAAATTCATTTATTAATAAATCATATAATTGTAAATCAAAAAAATAAACTTCAAAGAAAAACTATTAAGACAGTCAACGAATCAGTCTCTACTTATAACAATTTACTGATTTCCTGTGGATACAATACAAAGTGTCGCCTGCTTCCTAGTAAGCTCAACTCGCTCATTCTCGCCTACTATAGATCATAATTACTCCACGCACGATAAACTTATTACCGCTTCATTACAAGACTCCCACTCCCTCACAAACCACGTCCATCTTACGGCTTTGTTCCTTTTGCCCGAGCGCGCGCGCGCGCGCCCGAGTTCGTGTCCTCGCGCTCAGCGGGCATGAAGCTGCTCTATAGAGGTGTATATACGTGTATACTATACATAATGCATGCTCATTGAAGACGTCGGCCGCGAGAGAGCTTCTTGCGAAATGCGCATACACGCGTTCGTCTGGTCGGTCGCTCTTGTAGCTGCTCTGTCGTTCATTCACTGCGGATGCAGCCTCTACAACGAGGCTCTTGTTTCGTTTGGCTCTGGATTCGTTTGAATCGCCTTTTTGTTGCTTTTGTTGTTTTTACGGCTTGCATTGGGTTTTAAAGAACCGGATTACGTTTTTTTCAGCGTAGTTTTGTGTTGTTGAGGTTTTTTGATGCCTAATGAGGGATTTTATTTTTACGATTGTTTTTGTATCATATTGATAACATAATTAAATTATTTTATCATTGCGTGGAAAAAGGTTTGATTAACTCCTTTACTGAACGACAGTAGTGCCATAGTCTACTGATTAAAGATAACTCATTCCGCGAATTTTTTAGACTAAGTTGCCAAAACAGAAAAACTAAAGTGGAAAATGTCGGCAGACTTGATACACGTCGTGTAATTTTTCGTTTTTGGCAAATGAGTCTCCGAAACTCAAAAGGTTAATGGCCAAACGATTGATCTATCGTCTTCATTCATTCTTGGCATAATGAATACTGCTTGACAAAGCATGCATCTTCAAAACTATTTTTCGTGTCGTTTTGGAATTTTAATCGCGCTATTAATTAACACATTTAATACTCTAATATAAAATAAAAAAAAATTCAATCCTATACAAAACATAATTACAAAATTATATAAAAACTACTCCTAACCACCAATTTTATAATCCTCATCATCCTGACAACCACCACTTCCTAAAAAACAATAAACGAGGAAGAAAAGAACCCAGAAGCCACACATATTCCGTGTTTACAGTAGCCCCTCGCTCCTCTCTCTTCGCACAATAAAAGTGGGAGTTCCGCAATGCTTGATGATACACGACGCGCACGCTGCGAAACATCACCCAAATTGACAGTGGCGAGGTGTTTTTCGTTCCCCGTCAAGGAACCCTGCCGCTGCTGCTGCTGCATTGCGTGCATGAGAAATGAAACCGAGCCGCTTGCGCAACCACTTGAGCTAACGCTGAGAAGTCGCCGGGCGTTATTACGTAAAGTAAGCGTGAAGCACTTTTCGCAAAGAGATGTGCACCCGGCTGTTAATGACAAGGACCAGGACAATTTTCAAAGTGGATGTCTTACTTCTCCCACGTTTTCAGGTTTTTCGTTGCTGAAGTACAGAAGAAGAATTTTCGATTGCCCGGGGGATTTTTGATTTCGTGCTGGTTTTGAGGATCGACGGAGGAAAATGGAAAGTAAATTACGCTGCGGTTGATGAGGATGAGATGATGAGATTAGATTGGAAATGATTTCGGCTTATAAAGTCAGGATTGAGTTGTTGGTGCGGATTCCAATGTTATTTAACAAATTCTACTTTTCTGGACATGAACGAGCAACAACAACATTTATTCATTTTTTATTCACTTCTCTTGATAGAAAAGTAACGAGAAATTCTATTAGAATTCAGTTGCGCAAAAATGTATTCAAATTTAGCAGCGTTGCTCAAGCTCGGCAAATCAAAAACAATTTGCAGCAGTAAAATCTAGGATCTGAAGAAATTCCCTTAGTTCTCGTTTTAAGGAACTGGAGAATCCAAGAGATCGAAGCGTGAAGGATGAGTTTCATCTTCTTGTGTATACCAGGAAGTGCCTTCCCAACAACTCCATCAAAATTCATGACCCAGAGATTCTGTAGCCGGTAAAAACGTGCTAGCCTATAAAAATGAGATAAAAATTTCACTTTTCGAAGAATGTGATTCATTGGCCTAAAATTTGTCACTGATACTAAACTCAACATTTTAGCGCATTCATAAAGTTTTTTAGAAGCGTTCACCACTAAAGGCCATTAATTCTATATTTTTTAATTTTAATTTTGTCTTTTTTGCACATTTATTCTACTAATTACTATAGGAGCATCATTTTTATAAAGAGAATAATATTTGAAGAAAACAAATTTATCAAATTCCGTACTAGTAAAACTAATTTCTACTTTTCTTACTCTTTGAGAAAGCAAAATGTATTAATATGATATATAGATATATATACTCTATTATTTCCTTTCAGTAAAAAAATTCAGTACCGGCAAAATTTCACGACCCTTGATCGAATTCGAATCGTCGTTACACGTAATTCACCAGCTCGCGCATAACTACTATTACATAATTTAAAGAAAAAGGCATAAACGAAAAGCGTCGGTCATTCTGTCGTGCACGTGTACATCGTCCGCTTGATTATAATTCGCCCGCCATGCTAAATTATTAACGAGCCAACCTGTGCACATCCCGACTCGATCACGTAACTATGCGCCACGATCGCTTCGAGGATAATCGCGCACTTGATAAGGATAAAAGATGTGACTGCGAAGGTGAAAGCGGCTCCTCGCGTAATAATTACCGTATACACGGATGACTCGAAAAGGAAAGATCTGCGCACGCTCCTGGCTTTTTATTTATTAATATTTTGGATGCTTCGATTCGAGGGAAGACCGCTTCGGCGAAGTTGAGAAGTGATTACGAATAATGCGCTCTTGCGAGGAGACGTTGATGAGAGGAGTTCGTGAAATCACCTGACCCTGTGTTTGGAGAAATCGGTACAGTGTGCTTTTTTTCCTTTTCGTCGTGCTTCGAGAACTGTGGCTCAGGAATGATTGCTTCGCTCGGAGCTAATTAGGGTGGCGGCAATTTTTGGCATGAATTCATAAAGTTAATGAGCGGTTCATCATTCGTTCACGTGCTGTTTTTTTAACGCCGTTCAACGAGAAATGTGTCATGTTTGCTTTCTTGGAAACGGTTATCGAGTCTGATAGCCGCAAATCTGCCGTTAAATAGCCGCATTAAAATCGCTTATTGACGTTGTGATAACATTGTCGTTATAACCCGTTTCGGTTGAAAGACCCAGACGTTAACTTCTATTTGAATGATTTAACGGTCTGTATACTTATTGATTAACGGCGACGGTGGGCAAATAATTCAATGCAAATTTGAATTCTTGACGTACAAAAAATAAATCAATGTTCATTGGTTATATAATTATTTTGATATTAACGAAGAAAACGTCAGATAAGTCAGGCTACAATCACGTTTCAGTTTAACGATAATCACGTGGCACCTCTTAAGGCATTTTAGTAGGAAACCAGTAGCTAATGGAAAAATTTATTAAGATCTGTGGAGACATTCTCATCAAACAAAAAGCAACGGCGGAAAGCAGAATAAAGAAATCGAATTCAGATTGCAATATTAAATTATCATAATAATTAGGTTTAAATGCAATCTGACTTCGCGTGTGTTATAACAACACAGCGTAAGGGAGATGGCCATTAATCAAGTTTCAAAAAAGCGGTTGCCTTTAAATTTTTAACTTACACTATTTATATAGATGGATGCTATTGAAATTGAAATCGCTTCTTGGAAATAGAGTCCGATGCATGTTGGAATTTTGATAATAGATGTACTTTTTTATACAATTTTTTAATGTAAAGTTCTGATTAATAAATATTCTCTAAATAAAAATTATTCTAAAATATATTTTTTGGGATTTTCACAAAATATGTCAACTAAAAAATAGGTATTTCCTGAAATTAATTTAGTTCTTGATATAATAAAATTGAGAAAATTTTTTGAAATCACAAAAAGTATGTCACTATAAAATGTCAAACTATTTGTCGGCTATTGACTGCTTATATTTAGTCAAGGACACGCTCTAGAGCCGCTTGTCGCTCTGAGAAAAGTCGTGGGCGTAGGGTGTTTTGCGCATTATCAACGGTGATAGATCGAGTCCGACTAATAGACGTCAATCACCTATTTCGAACGATTCATTACTAGCGCGTCTCGAATCGGCTATTTTGATTCGGCTCTCTTGTGTATACATCTCTCTTCTTTTACTTTCTTCTCTTTTACTTTCATTGCTGCGAGCGCGAGCTTATCGAAAGATGCGGGACTGCCGCGGAGGCCTATCGATCACATGATCACACCGGAGTAGCCCGAGAAAGTCTGATGCTTTGGATGAGCGGGAATTTTATCTGTCGTTAAGCGTTGTCTTGTGATATTTTTAATTTTTATTGAGATGAGAGCTTTATTGCTTTTTGTTTGCACAGAATTTTGCTTTTATGAGTTGTCTAGGAAGATTTTTTAAATTGTACGTTCGCCCATTTGTAAATTTAAGGAATAAATCATGATATCTTGAATGAATTTTTAATTAATTGTCTAAAAGTAGCCAAATAAAATAAGTAGGAGCAATTATTTTCAATAAGTTTTAGAAAATTGTATTTATGTTGCAGTTTTCTTTTACTTTTTTCCAAGATTGAAAATATAAAAATAATTCCATTTTATTGTTTATAAATATGTAAATGATTGATAAAGAAGATTTCACTTTATTTATAAAAATAAACATTTGATAGTTAAATTACAGAATCGGTTTACATTTACTTTCGTTACTTTTACTAATGGTTTATTAAGACAAATAGAGTATTAAAATATAAAAATTAAGATACTAAAATCTGTCAATCTGTTCAGTTACACAAATAAAAAAGTTGTAGGCAGAATGACAAACTAAGTTCAATAACAGTTTTTTATTTTTGATGCAACATCAACAATTTCAATTGACATTACTTTGTAAAAATATTTTTCAAATATTCATCAAAGATTTATTGTTTTTCAAATTAAATGATAAAAATAAAAGATTTAATAAAAATAAAAATAAAAGATTTATTTTTTCTACTTAAATAGCTTTACAAAATTATTTTTCAAAATGCATATTTGTATTTCTGTATCACTGAATCTACTTTTTTAATCTTATGTATGATTAACAGTTATTTGTTAACATAACTTTATTTAATATAAAAATAATTTTTAATAAAAACCTATAATTTTTGAAGTTTTGCACTGCAGATTTTTTTATCAATTACTACCAAAGAGAAAATCACAACACTTTCTTAAAATTAGTTAAAAGCAGTGTATTTTAACGATCAGATTTATTCAATGTTTACGTTTATTCAACACTTGATATGAATTTCAATCAAAATCACATTAATTAAAATTCTAATGTAATGCACAATTGTCATAAAGCTTGATAATTTTTGTGAATCATCTTTTATATACATCTTATCTATTCTTCCATTATATTTACTCACTAATATTATCTTTTTTAAATATTGGCGGTTTTAATATAAAAAGCACGATTAGGTTCGACTACATCAGTCTTTTCTCAAATCTCGATACAGACTCATATCGAGATCTAGCAGCAGGTAAGGATCAACAATTATACTAATAGTTGTAACTATTATACTTTTCAAAAAATTGAAAAATATTTTTTTAACTAAAATAAACTACAACTTTAATTTTAAAATAACGAATAAGTAATCTTTTAGTTATCACCATAATCACACTTTTGCATCTTAATCATTCGCTAAATGTTTTTTGTTAAGCAGGAAAAACTAAAATATGTTTGGACGACTGGTTCTGTTGACCACTCTATCCATCGCTTTCGTAGCGTCTTCGGATAGATTCGAGGAAACCTACAAGCAGGATAATGTAGCTGACAAAGAATATTTACTCAAGCAAAAATTCGTTTATGATGTACTCTTCCATGTTTTTCAACCAAGTATCAAAAAGGATCTTTACGAAATTGGTCAAAACTACAGCATCAAGGAAAACAGTGACTTTTATACTAACAAGGTAAACATTTTTTTACAGTATAACGTTACTAATTTGGGAAATCTATAGCGCATAATTATTACACACATGGAGATATTAAGTAAATGGGTATTTTATACGCATGTTATAAGTAACATAATTTTATACTATGTAACATTACTAATTTTATGAGGAAAATACTTTAAGGTCTAATTTAATCAGTCAGTTTTCCTAATAATAATAGTTTACGTACCCTAAGAAATTCGAATATGTAAAAATAATTTCATGTCATGATAAAAAAGAATTGCAACTAAATTGATTAATATAATGTTAATAATAATATAGGAGGCATTAGAAGACTACTTCCGATACGAAGAAGATGGTTTAATTCCACACGATGCCATCTATTCAGTTTACTACTACCCTGAGGAAACTTTAGCAGTGTACAAAGTTTTGCACTACGCTAAAGACTTTGATACCTTTTCTAAAACAGTTCTCTATTTTCGCAACCGTTTAAACCATGATTTGTTTGTCTACACATTCTACCTTGCCGTAATTCATAGACCTGATACTAAATACATTCGTCTACCAGCTCTGTATGAAATCTTGCCAAACTTCTTTTACAACAACGAACTTATTCAGAAAGCTTATCACGCTCCATATTATGGCAAAAAAGGTAAGTTTAAAAAATAATAATACATTCTTAAATTTCTATCAGTTTTTCATAATTATATTTTAATTTATATCTTCAGAAATGAATCGCAGTGGTTATGAAACCTACATTGTCCCGTACAACTATTCAGGATATTTCTTGAACGACGAGTATGATTACAACTTTGAAGGACAGCTTAACTACCTCACTGAAGATATTGGCTGGAATGAATACTATTTCTATTACCGCAACGAATATCCATTCTTGTTCGATAGCAAAAAACTTGGATTAAACAGCAGTTATCGTGGTGAAGAGTACTTATATGGTCACAAGCAAATTATTGTCAGATATAACCTAGAACGTTTTGCCAATGGTTTGAACAAAATTGAACACATTGACCTTAACGGCGTTTTTTATCCGGGATATTACCCCACGTTGTCTTATCGCAACGGTTTACCCTTCCCAGTCAGACAGGCCAATACTAAATTCCCAGAGAGGAAGGCACACAACATTATGGTAAGAAAATTTTAACTTACTTATGTTATTATCTTTTTAATGTGCAATAATTTCATTTATTATGGCAGTATGCTACTCAATACGAATCAAGAATCATGAACGTCGTTGATTCGGGCTATTACTTGCCAAGCGCTGGAAAGAAGTTTAACATTTACGAATCTGAAAACGGCTTGAACATCCTGGGAAATCTAATTGAAGGAAACCCGGACACCTTCAAACAGTACTATGGTAGCGTTGACGAATTATTCAGGGACATACTGGGTTTCAATTACCATCCTGTGGATCCTTTGAGTGCTCAGCCCAGCGCTCTTCAGCACTTTGTTACCAGCATGCGAGATCCTGCCTTCTACAGAATTTATTTCCAGCTCATTCACAATTATTACAAGTACGTATCCAATACTTCTGATAATATATCAACCTATAACCATTTCATTTTAAACTAATCAATTGCATCTTCAAAATGATTTTAGATATAAAGCTAACCAAGGGCCGTACAGGCGTGAAGATCTTCAATTCCCTCAACTGAAGATCCAACACGTAGATGTGGACAAGCTAGTCACATACTTTGACAAATTCGATTCAACTATCAGCCCCGGATTATGGGTTTCAAACGAAAAGGAAGCTGAATCTGTCCTTATCAAGGCTCGTCAAAGCCGTTTGAATCACAAGGCATTCACCATCAACGTCACCGTCGATGCAGAGACTCCAACTAAAGCGTCCTTCAAGATCTTCATCGGACCAAAGTACGACAACCTCGGCAGAGAACTTGACTTCACTAACTATGCTACCGATTATTATTATGAGATTGATAACTTCATTTATGACCGTAAGTATTAATATTTTTAATCTTAAAAAATGATCATTATAATTAACCTATTCACTAACAATACTTATTTTCTACAGTTGAGGCCGGTGTGAACACAATTGTCCGTGACAACTTCGATTACACATCCGACGACAACGAATCCTATGAAGACTTCTACCAACGTGTAGTCAGCGCGCTGAAATCCAACGAAAAATTCAAGTACCAGAAACACATCTACGGTTTCCCACAGAGGCTGTTACTACCCAAAGGTAAATCATCAGGTCTACCAATGCAGTTATTTGTGCACGTAGCACCAGTCAAGGGCACGCCTCTACACTACAAATCGCGCATCTTCGGTGATAGTTACGTAGACAACAGGGCCTTCGGTTACCCACTTGACAGAGACTTCCGTCGTAGTGATTTCAAGACGCCAAATGCGTACTTCAAAGACGTAAACATCTATCACCAAGAATGAACTACTGTATAGTTAAAATTCAACAAAATTTTGTGAGTTTATACTACTTATGCAATCAATAAAATTTTAAACTAAATGATTCAAGTTTTAATTTTTTTTTACTTCTACTCTTATTTTATGTTTATCTTATATTTGAAAATTATTTAAAATGTTCTTTTTTATTATAAAAGATGCAAGGATAATTTTGCAAAAAAAGAAAATATTTCATCTTCTATTAACGTCTTCTCAGAGCATTATTATATTCCAAACATAAATTCTTCAAAAACACCTTTTAGTTTTGAGGTAACCATGAACAAATTTTATAAAAAGAAAATTGATAAAATAATTTTGGAATACAATCTTTCTAAAATATAAAACAATTGCGAATAGCGTTTTTAGACTTAGAAAACTCAAATTAAATCTATTCACCGAAAATTCATGTTTTTTTTTCATAAAAGCAGCTCTGTTCAATCCTCGCGTTTTTTCATTACTGATACCATACAATAATCCACAATTTGGATGTAAACAATTTTCCAACGCCCTAAGATTAAACCATTAGCTCTCGTTAATCAGTACTTTATCAAACGCAATCTCCAATGAGGAATAATTTAGAAAGTACCTTCGCACACCATCGTCGTTTCAATAATCATAAAGTGTGTAACGCGCGCGCATAATAGTCTCTTCTCACGAGTGCAACAAATCCGACTTTTACGTCACAGGTGTGTATCTTGCGGGCTCATAACAATGATACACCGGTTGTTAGCACGGCTCGCCTCGAGAAATACCCGGGAGAGCAGCAGGTGGAAGCATAACGGTAGTCAAGGAATTTCAGAAGCGAGCACGTCAGAGGCCGAAAAGACCGGTCACCGGCACGTGCGCGTAAGAGAGAGGACCTATATAGACACGAGTAAGTTGTTTATTTTCGGTGGGAGGCTTGTACTTGGGAAAAACGTTGTAGTTTTCGATAGATAGCACTGGCTTGGAGTGAGTTATGCAAGCGTTTTCTATAATTGTTGTGTAAGGCCGGCTGGGAACGGTAGAATGAAGTGCTTGTTGAAACTTTTTCTTTTAATTATTGTCGAGGGTTCTGGTCATTTGCATGCTCGATAAACTACTTGATCTTTGTTGTTATTTTTAACGGAGCAAATTTTTGTTACTGGTTTTTATAACCATTGTTTCATGGTATCATTACCTTTGTTTCAATATGCTATTTTCAAATTTTACTTTGTACCTGTCGACATTTTTAATCACTTAATCTAATGAATTATTTATCTATTACAATAGTGGAAAGTTTATTTTTTAATTTAAATTAATATAGAAAATTTGACCACTCAAAGGTAATTGACAACAATAAACAATTTTTCTTATTTCTTTATATATTATTTCTCTATCGCGATTTTTCAATTCATCTTCAAAAAAAGAATTTTTGAAACTGCCAAAAGTGAAGGTTAGGCTTCGACAGATGCGTTACTAGACCTGACGCCAGGTGGGTTCACAAAAAAACGAGCGCGTGCACGTAGGTAATAATAACCGCTCGTTTCGGAACTCTAAGCTACTCAGGTCACGTGTGCCTGGATTTCTTCAATAGAGCGCCGAGCCGCTGATCGAGCCTTAGGAATCGGTAGTGAGAGACGTTGAATGGAAAGAGCGGTGTTACAAAGGCCGGCAAAAGACATATACCAGCTTGGCTGTAATGAGAATGTTCCTTTCTTTCTGAAAATGATCAATATTAATAACAGGTATTGATCATTTTCTGTAGTCACAAAACATCAGGAAGAACGGAAAACTCGCATATTGTGAGAGTTGTATAACAATAGAGTATTCAAGCAGTTATATCTTCTTTAGTTTTGATTGAAATATTGAAAAACATTAATTTATTATATTGACATGAATCAAGATTTTTAAAAATATAGGTTGTTATTTGATCGAATGGTTTTCGACAAACAAAAGTTTATGTAAAAGTTCAATGAGTATATGTATCATACATTTGTAACAACTGCATTATGCAGCGAGATTACTCAAAGAGGAAAACTCAAAGCCTCTCTTCTACTTTCTAACGAAAAAAATTAGAAAAAAATAATACACGACTCCATATTCGGATCGCACACGCACCGGGAAAGAGTAGGTTAAATTATGACTTAACAGTTCCCCGGGGCTCTCCTGCAACCGCTAACACATACACCCACATGCTTGCACAGGAAATAAAAGGAGCTCGCGCGCGTTTCATCGCCTGCTTTTTTATACGAAAATCTTCACACATCGCTCTCCGAAATTCGCACGGATCTCTGTGCACTTACTCACACACTTCCTCGTGTTGCGAAAGATTCTGAACTATTCTTTGCGCTGTTTATCTTGATATTGTTGCGATAGTCTGCAATACGCATTCTTTTTTGTTTCATGTAAGATTTATGCGGCTGAGAATCTCGACGACGTCACATAAACGCGCCGAATTATTTCAAATTAGTAATTTATTTTCATTATGAATCAAAGTTTTATAATTATTCACATTCCAAGCTATCTGCGATAATGGAAATCTGAACATTAATAATTTAAAGTCGTATACGACTTCATATATGAATAAGGTTTTTAAAATTTTTATGTGTTGAAATTTATTTTTTATGTTTTGTTCGTATTTCATCATTTATTTGTTCTTTTATTTACCATATATATCAAGATATTTATCAAATGTTGTCTGGACAAAAACAAATATAAAAAGCTTGATGGTTCCAGTTCAACACTCTTATTAAGATGACCCCGACTCATATCGGTAGCAAGTAACAGGTGCCTACAGCAATTTTTATTTTATAAAAAATAATTGATCATAGATCTTAAGAGAACAAATTTTTTCCCCGCGTGACTTTCTGTAAAATGTTTTCGAATAAAACTGAGGAAATCTAATTGATTAGTTTCATAAAAAATAATTGCATTCATTTCTAAAAAATTAATGTATACTTTACTATCAACGGGTGATTGTACCTCTGATTATTCCAAAAAAATGCTTCTATTTCATATAATATTCAATAAGATGAATATTTGTGATGCAAAGGATTTGAACATACGAGGTAACCTCTTACAGGATTATTTTTGCAGTAGCAGATTTCAGTACGACAGAAATATTTCAAATGTAAGTTTTTTATTTTACTGTTTTTTTCTTAAATGAATAATTAATCTTCAAATTTTTGCAGATATGAAGTTAATTAGGAATCATAAAAGCGTATAAAATATAGAAGTATTTCAAGAAGAAAGAAGAAGTTCAATCTATCTTTATTAAATCTTGCAAAGTCGTCTAAACTATAAACCATTTACAATTGAAACCACCGATTGGAATTCCTTCGAAAATTATTTTGAGATTGACAATTTTATTTGTAACTGTGAGTATTAAATTTAAATATTTTTAATCGTTGATAATTATTTTATAACATAATGATTTAGAATATGGTCCACATTTCAGTGAATCTTATGAAAAGTACTACCAGCTCGTAGTCAACGCTATCAAATTTGATTTAAAATTTAATTACTAGTAGGACATTTATGATGTTTCAGAGAGACTGCATTTTCTATAATTAGGTGAGTTTTATATTACATTAATTAGTACTTTTATAAATATGTTAAATAGTTTTAAAAACCTTTAATTTTTTGTGAAAACTTACGAAACCCCAAGATTTAGTACGTTGAAAGAATGTTTTTAGAACTCACCTGTAACAAAAAAGAAAAATTGCAATAAGAATACACATATAAGAGTTGAGAAAATAATAAAATTCAAAATAATTTCACATTGTAAAAATCAAATGAAATTGACAATTGTTATAAGAATGTAAGTCAAGCGCAATTAAGGTTATAACAAGTTAATCTTCCAAATGTCAGCCAAAGGAAGTCTGTCAATTAAAATCGCGTCTAAACTTTCATTATCCAGCCTAAAGACACGTGCCACTTAAGTGATTTAAATCAGACAGCGCTATGAAGGTTATCTGGAATTCCCATTTTTATGCGGCACCGTACAATACACAAACAAACGCGAGCGAAGAAAACGCAAAGCGCGCGCCTCGCGCTTCCGTGCAAAAAATAATCGAATCGCGGCTCCGAAAGCGAGAAGGAGAAACCAAGAGACCCCCTTTTTAAAAGATTTTTCGCACGCGAGAAAACAACGGCGACACGAGCGTATAATGAAAAGAATTCTAATTCTAAGCTAAGGAGGAGGAAGCCAGCAAAAAAGGCGATCTTATGCAAATCGCTTGACATTCACTTCCTCTCGTGGGTACACACGCTGCTGTGTTTCACACTGCATGTAAATACGAATAGTGGGTTTCACCTAATTTCATTCTCGTTTTCTCGCGAGCGTGCTTTCTGATCGTTTCAATGCGTATAGACCATTGGCTGCAGCATTCAATTAGCATGTATCCATCATATCGCTAATATATTTTATATTAGAAGTTAAAAATATTAAATTAATATATCAATTTCTTCATCTTTGATTATAAGAAAATTTTGACATACTTGTGTGTGCAGCATTCAATTTACGTACTTTATTGCCTATATTTTACACATAAGTCATCAAATAATTTCTCATTTTATTTATTCTTAGAAAAATAATTCCATTGATCTATATTGTACTGTTCTCAAGGTGCGTAAGCAACTACGTCCTGAATATGCATATGGAGCAATATACCTTTTTAATAGTCAACGAATAGCTTGGTCGATAAAAATTAAGTACAGAAGCCTCTTGTGTCATATAAGTCGCTTTATTTTTTTTTAGTACTTTGTTCACCTTTATAAATTAATATTTCGAATCAAAAACTTTTATTTTTCTTAAGTCAACAAACCCACATGCACTGTGTTATGTTGATTTCGTATTACTCTATTATGAAACGTTGGCGCGGCTCAGAGTCATTTAAGAATTGCCACCTCATATTTGAAGTTACTTTACATGCATCGACGTGCTAGACTCGGTTTACTCGCCGTCTTAACGATCGCGAATTAGGTCTTTTTTATTTCTTAGAAAAAATCTTTATGACCATCTTATGTAAGGAATCGATTAGTGAGTTAACGAATACTTAAATTTGAAAATAGCCTCGCTGTATTAGTTATTTTGCTGTTCACTATATATAGACGTTAACAGAATATTTTATTGCTCGTTCCATATATAACTAGAAGTTGGTGCACTTATTTTTTGTGAAGCCATACATAAATATTTAATTAATTGATTTATATATTTATTCAGGGAAATCATTTCCTTTTTGCATATTATTTTAGGCTATTTTGATTATTGAATTAAATAACGTAATTACTCAGAATATGATGATAATTGTAGAGCACTTTTTATAAGATAATTGTATGAAGTATAAAAAGAAAGTCAGGAATTCCGCACAGAAATTTGTGTGGATAACTATACAGCATTTATCTATTATTATACAGGTTTATGAGGAAAAAAGAGTACTGTGGAAATCATTTAATGAGAGAAACTAGTAGACATCAATAGTTTTTACGTGATAGAATTTATATGCATACTATGCAAAGTTTGCAATAATTCTTAGTAAACGCATCAATCTGAAGCATTCATAAATCTTAACATAAATTTTATTCTTTAGAATATTTCATAGAAAACATCTTATGTATTAGAAGATGTAAGATGTTAAATTACATTTTGTGATGAATATGCAGAAAATTGGTTTATTATTCAATCATTTTCCAATCTATTTAATTAAAAAAAACTTTGAAAAACTCCTTTGAACAATACTAGGAACAATTAAAAAAAAATAAATAACGCTGTTCATTGAGCAAAAAGTCCATGAAAATATAGAACTCTCAATTACTGCAAAGCTCGTTAAAATTTTTTATTCATAAAGATTTAAAATTCGAGTCCCGCCTTTAGCCCATTACACAGTCAATGTATCATAAATATAAGCATAACTTTAATGATTCACAACAACTAAAATGTACATAAAAACTGAATAAACATAAAAACACAGCTTTCGTTATTATGCATTTTCAAAAAGTTTTATATACTTTTTTCTAAACTCAGAATTTATTTGAGATAAAAATTTCAACTGTAATAAAAACTAATATTTCAACGAATCTTAATTTATAGGACGACATCTGGTATCGCGCGGCAAACGATCGTTCGACAAATAATATCGATCCAAGATAAAAGGAGACATTAACGATAGATCATAAAATATACGCGTGTTTTTACATCGTAAAGACCGAATGCCTCTGGTCTGCTAACATCCAAGTTTTATGATAATCAAAGATTTGTTCATCAATTTATAATAAAAAATGTTTAATTAATGAAATAAACCCATACCTATAAAATCTCGATTAAAAGGTTTCTCCGTGTCCTTTTTGTGAAATTAAGCCGTCTTTATAAGAGTGAAACATTTTCAGAAGTTTCTCTCAACGTGCATATTACATTAAAAATAAACCCGATTTATAGTCAAATAAAATTAATAAATTAAAAGTAAGAGTTAGGATCTCATATGCAATCAAAATTTGACATTAAAACATTTTGTTTTTATTTAAGATATTAATATTTGTTGAAACTTGCCGTTTGTCGCTCTGTCTCACTGATTTGATATTGTCAATATTTATAATCAAATATTTTAGAATTCAGAAACACACCTTTAAAATATTATGTAGATGTAAAGTATCTTCAAAATTTCAACTTATTCAACGCAAAGCCACTGCACGTTCATATCAGCCAAAAAAGAAAATCCTCAACTGGAAATGGAACTGAAACCAGTCTTCCATATTTCTCCAGGCCTCGCTATCATATCTCAACGAAATTCCCCCAGTCTTAGGCTAGACGCACGTACAAGCCCCTAAACTATTACGCAATCCCAGAGCCGATTCACAACTATAAGGACAGGTTCCAGCAGGACGCTACCTTATAGAATTACTTATATATCATTCCTAAACTTAAAAATAACAACAAGCAATGTGCGATTGTATGAATATACTTGTAGTAGATTAGATGTATTTATCGAACAGCGTTTTGTCTCTGCCACAAGCCGACTACTGCGATGCTTGCAGGATAGTGTTAGAAAGCTCTCGGAGAATTTTGACGTTCCCAATACCCAATAACGTTAAAAAGACTTGAAATTGCCCCGGTAGAAATTATTTTATTTAATAGCCATATAAAGCCATTTAAAGTATACCAGTTAATGATTTATAAGGAAGAAAATCGCTAAAAAAATAGACATTTTATATTTTCTAAGGGTGAAATTTCTGCCACAGTGAAGACGGACGATAAAATACTTTCACTGATCATTGCTTATTACTGAAAAGAAATTTATTCATACATAGTTAAGCTGGTGAAGGTATTGATATGGATAAGTATTTATTAAATTCAATTTCTTTTTTACGGTGAGTGGCTTTTACATATGCTAAGTGGCTTGGTTATTGAGACTATAAGCACCGGTCATTTGATCTAATAAAAGAGCACTTTTTCAGCATTAAATTATTCGAAAGTTACGGAGTCACTTTTGAATGTCAAAATTACAGACTTTTTATTCTATTTCCTCTACTTTTACGCATTAATGGTAAAGCAATTTAACAGTACAGAGTAGCGAATCTAGTTAACAAAAAAGTGTCACATATAGATGAAGAAAAAATTAAAATTTTCAATTAACTTCAATTGATTGAAAATTTTACATCTTCGTTTCAGTTGAGTGCGCACTGTCATTTCCAAAGACACAAACGATCAACAAGACATTAAACCTACTTGCGTCTTCTCACAAACGTCATACTCATAAAATGAGTTCCGCTTCGCACAAGGTGTAAGTATAACAGGTTTGGACGACTTATCGAAAATGTAAATTAGTTATTGATTGTCATGCGGTCAGTTAAAACGTTTGAAGTTATACACTCTATGTGCAGTCAGCTTTGATCATAAATGAAATTTTGATGTATTGATATTTTGGAATATTATATTTATATAAATATTTTAATACTTTAAAAAGTTCTCAGGTGTTATTAACTGTCGACTTAAGGAAAATTAAATATTTTTATACTACTTGTATAAACACTGAATCGATTAGTTATATTGTAGAGTTTTCTAAACATTATTAAAAGAAGAACAACTAATCTTAAAGTAAAAACTTGACTTTTAGCTGCATCGCAAATCTTTCATCCTACTAATTCCGTCGGTCTTCTCCACCTAAAGTCTTGTAATATCAGCAAGAACAAACTTTAGAAGAGCTCGTAAAAAACCAAAATCGCCAGTCACGAGGTAGAGTAGTGCGTATACGTCATTCATACAGGTGGGAAAAAAGAGCGCCCATTTAACGGTAACCGTAAAAATAGTAGCTCGCCAGCTAGGCCTGAAATTTTTGGTAGACACATCAAGGAGGATTTTCTTTCTTCCGCTTTCTTCACATGTTTGCTTCTTAATGTTTGCTTTGCTTAAAGAGATATACGTTGAGCAAGCAATCGAGATAAAACGGATCGAGGCTATTTATTGATTCAATATTTGAGTATGCTCAGACCTTTTTTAGGAAAGGATTGGTTTCTTAATATTGTTCTAGTACTTGATTTGAACAATCTTTTCTTTGCTCGACGATGAAATGCATTTCCGGTTGATATAAATTTGGACTGTTCGAAGAAAAGGTTAGATAATGTGGTTTACGATACTGTTGTATTCCCAATTTGAATTGTTTATCGTACGATAAAAATAATTTGAACAATTTATTATTGTATTAACATTTTAAACATGATATAAAATATAATAATTAGTAAAATATAAAGTGATGAAATCCAAGTTCTAATAGAAATACTTTCATTTAGTTAAGAATTCGTAAAATTTTAATGAAATAACTCTTTAATAAGGCTATCGTACATAAATAACAAATAGCATTTTATAATAAAATTTCATTCTAGAGAAAGTCTACAGTAAATCACATATGCAATTACAAATTCCACTTTTAATCATCATCTGTTAATCATATCAACAATAAACATAAATTTTATAATTTTCCCAATTAGCTACCACGCACATGACAAACGAAACATTCAAAAATAAGTAAAGCCTCCCATAAACTCAATCCTACCCAAGTACAACGAATATTTTCATCAAGACAACTTAAGCTACCATTACTACAAAACAAAAACAGCAGAAAACCCAAGGCCTCGCTTAGCACGAGCCGCCGAAATGGGAAAAGATGCAAATCTCAAATTGTCGCGGGGAGCCTTTAAAGGCGTTACGGAATCGCCGAAAGATAAGATCCGGCGCAGAAGCGATGTAACTTGAGTGCATTACGCTACAGCCTGATCCTAGGCCGAGTCATTTTAAATGTAATTCGAGTACTTTTATGAGAGGTAATTTTAATGAGTAGTAAAGCGGGTGTAATAAATCTCTCGGCTGCGTTTTCCGAGAGCGAAGTTTTTTCAGCTGCGTAACGCAAAAACGGTGGATTTCGCGCTACTGGGGCGGTCGGGGAGCGCAAGTTTTGGTTTGAGGCGAGGCAAATTGCCGTGGGTACGGGTGTAAAAGTTGACGCGTATGCGGGGATTAAGGATGTTTGCTTGGGGAATTGAACGGGTTAATTTGCGCGGAGTTTTGATTTATCGGGGTACGCTAATTGGATGGTGTATGGGAGAAATTTTCGAAAAGTTTATGGAAAACAAGATAATTTATTTTTGGAGTAGTGATATAATATTAAATGGTATAAATATTTTTAATATAGTAACTTTTTTAATGATTTTTTTAAAGATGTTTTGAAAATGAAATTATATTTTCTTGCATTAAAAAATAGTGGGAAAATGTACTGAAATTAGAAACTATTATAGTGAGAAAATCATTTAACTGATAAATAGGTACAGTTTTCCGAAAAAAAGAAAAAATATTAATAATTAATGTGGAAAAGGTTAGATTGTACGAATTACAATTACGATCTATTCTTCTAAAAAATAGTGAATGAATACAGTGCGTGCATTGTGTCTTTACGCCTGTGGCAATTCAAAATGTCGGTTAAAGAAATTTACGAGTTTTCCAAATATCCTTTGAGAGTATACTTTAAGTAATACAATATAGACTTGAAAACGAGGGAATAACCTGCTTTTTGAGTCCTCCGATTTAATTATGGTTACTTTACAGCGACCTAAATGGTACCATTAAAAGTGTTTTAACGTTTTCGTAAAAGAAACAGTGTAAATCAAAAGAGGAAAGTTTTTCGTCGACGATTTAAAAGATAAAATTCCTATTGTTTTATTAATGTGATGATTCTGGCTCGCATATAAAAAGGCAAATTCCCTTTTTTTCATAAGAAAATGAATGTATTTTTCAATTTCAAATTAAAAAAACTATTTTTTAGACCTGCATAACTTAATTTGAAAGTTTGAAAAAATTTGCAAGTCTTGTTATTTTTTGTTTGTTTTTAAACATAAATTACATTGAAAATAAGTATTAATTTTTAAAAGTAGACAGCTATTTAAGTTTCTGCATATACACATCAGGAGAAGTTAGCATTTTTACTCCTTACACTTTACGACTCTCAAATTGAAAAAAAAAATCATTATCTCTTGAGCTGCCGATAACTTAAAGCAAATTATAATAATATAAGGTAACCGGATATCGAATGAAAACAGTCTACTTATGAAGATTAAAATCGTTTTAAAGAGGCATTTAATGCGGTACAAAAAGAAATTGAACAGATCCAATAAAATAAAATAAAAATAGTTATTTCAGCTAAACGAATTTTTCTTATTAATATCTCATCTGTACCTTTCAAACTTTTCCAGCGCGAAATTACTAACTCTAATTATAATCATTATCTGATAGAAATCATAATTTTGCCACTGATAAAAATTTAGACATTGTACAATAAGATCCAGCGGCCGAGCGAAGAAAATCATGTTAACACTAATTGCTTGCATCTTACTTATGCCATTGTGCATTATTTATCACGCCAAAGTAACACAGGATCATATAAATTATTCCCTTTACAAAGATCATATGCGCGCTCTGTAATGGGCTATAAATAATGTTTCCAAAAAGAGCTGCGCAAACACAGTTAAAAGACAAAAATAAATCGGTGTGCGCATATCGATCAAAGATAATTTTTATTGCACCTCGCTTATATTCCGGCTGTGAAGTCGGCGCGCTGCGCTTCTTTTATTACATATCGGATGTATTCGAGTATTTTTGAATTATAATAACAGATTTCTTTATCGGTCGTGTTCCATTTATTATACAGGGCAACTTTTTTTGAAGCATTGCATTTAATATTTTTGCTTTTACAATAAAGTATTTTTGTATTATATTATGGAATTATGGCATATCAGTGATTTGCAATAAAATTATTTTAGAAGACTTTAGCGACTAAAAAACTTTTGTTGTGTGATTAGTTTTTATATGAGGAGTAATTTCACTTTTCTGAAAAATGATAATTTGCAGAATATAAAAAGAATTTCTTTGCAAAAAGAATATGTGTTCACTTAGATACATGTAAAAGTGCGCTTTAATGAGGTGAAAAGCGATTACACTCATGGTCAGATTAACATTTCCAAGGAATTTAGAGAGTCCATCGCTTGATTTTGAAATACGCGACACCTGCAACGAAACTAATAATCCAGGATAAGCCACATGAAAACGCCACTTATTTTACACTCGGACAGCCGACTCGTACATTACTGACAATGCATAATTAAACATTCGGAAGGTGTACACGTCCCAGAACACGATGTTCAACATCAGAAGAACATTTCGTTAGTGAAGAAAAGAAAGATCGACTCATTAAAAACGGCCGACAAACGAGCGTTAAAGGTTACAAAGTACGTTCAAGATCGACTTGTGGTGCTTTCTGGCAAAATTAAAAGCTCGGTAATGCCGCATAAATCATCGCTGCGCGCGGCGGTAAAAGAATCGTGAGGCTCGTGCTCGTTCGCTCTCGGAAAAATTAATAAGAGAACATCAATTGAAAATGAGGGGGGGGGGGGATGTAATGGAGGCGTTCGGTTTAATTTCGGCTCGTTACGGTCTCGGATTTCGAAAACGCAAGTGGACAATGTAATGGCTTTTGAAAGTTCTTGAGAGAGAAATTGCTATTTTGAGAACGGCTGAGTATGGTGCCTAGTTGGGATGAAGATGATCGCTTCGAGGTCGGGGGTATTGAAAAGAAATTTCGCGATGAGCGATGGTTTGACGTTTATTTCGAAATCTATGCTTTATTGGCGATATTAATTTGCGATGTTTGGCGATTAATCAAATTAAAATTTGTGAATGATTGACGAGTTTTTTCGGATATTTACGTTTGCGAGACTTCGGTAAAATTTATTCGCAGATTCATCAAATTATCAAAACCAAATTATAAAAAGTTTACTACTGTATATTAATAATTGATAAAGCGTTTTAATATTCCATTACAGTAAACAGAAATCAATCCAAAACGAAGCACCATCAAACTCATAAATTAACCACTTCACTTCACATTCCAAACCCATCACCAAACCTTTGACCGAACCGCTTCCCCACATCACCTCATCCGATAACCTTCCTCTCAACTCTCCCTCTCCACACCAATATCCCTCCTGCCAAAAAAAAAAAAAAAACCACCGACGACCCGGCAATTTCTTTTACCCAATCCCCCCGGAAAGGCTAGGGGGGCCCTCTCACTCCGACATTAAGGAGGCCCATTACTTACCGAAGCGGCGAGTGTCACCTCTCTCGTGCACCGCGCGCGCAAGATAAAAAAAAAAATTATCTGCGAAAGTTGCCGCCGTGCAGCATCGCGTGAACGCTCATTTTCTCCTCCTCTGCACGATTTGCAAGCGCCGCTCGTGTGAGTGTCAGTCCGTGTGGCTGCGAGGCTCTGTGCCCCTTTCTAATAACGGAAATTCAAGTGTGCAGGAGCGCGAGAGATGGCGCGAAGAGATAATTGTGTTTCAGTGCCGGCCGGAAATCCTCATTCGCTAAACACCCGAATTATGATGGGAGCGAGGTGTGTTTGTTCCTAAGTGTGGCAGTGATGCGAGTGCATGTGGAATTGCATTTTGCTGAGGTTGGGATTGGATCGATTGGGAAAGATATGGTTGGTGTGGATTAAGAGCGATTTGAGTTGAGACCTTGGGTGTAGAAAGGAATTGAAAAATGTTTTGCTTATTATTTTGTACGTGTAATTAGAGTTAGATAGGCAAGTTTTCCTGCTTTGATAATATTTTTTAGGATTTCTATAAATTTTTATATTAATTATTTTTTGCATTATATATCAGATTTCTTATATTACAATTTTCATTTCTCTTTAATAAAAAAGTTGACTACGCTCGTTATTCGCGACTATCAAGTGAAAGTAATAAATTTAATTTGCATTTACAAACTGTAATTTTGTTACATCACAGAAATGAAACACGAATTATGTGACATTAATATTGATGCATGCGTCTCACATATAAATAATTGCAAATAAACATCACCTCGCTTCACAAAATCAAATATAAGTAAGTACCACCACCGCAAATCAATACTTGTTACACATAGTATCGAAAAACCATCCACATCAATTAAAAACAATCAAAAACCTAAGCAAACAATTTCCCACAAATCAATTTCCACGCTCCCGAAAAAAAGAGCCATTAATCAGCCTAACACCCGGAACGAAATCCGAGAAATGGTTATAATTATCCGCGTATTAAATTGCGAAACTCGCTCGCCATTCCAAAAAAACAAACCCAAATTACACGTCTCGATCAAGTGAAAAATCTCTGCGCACGGCTGCGCAAACCTGCGCCATAAATCGAACCGGAAATCATTATAACCCCGCCGAGAATTTGTTAGCGCACACATACACACACAGCAGCGTAATTGCCGGTGTAGAAAGCCCAGCAAAAATGCGCGAAATCATGGAAATGCGCTCCAAAAAACAACTAGCCGCCTAGGTGGTAATTGCGGCAAATTCGAAACTATCGAACGCTTCGGCCATTAAGTAGTCGGCGTCGATCGCAGCAGCAGTAGGATATATATATATATATGTACGTGTAGCGGAAAACGTGTGGTTTTCTCGATAAACGGCTTGACCTTGAGCGTGGAGATAAAAATAAGTGGAAGAGCCGGTGTGTAAGTAGCTGATCATCGCTGCCTTTCACGACGGATGATGCGTATAAGGATAGATACGCTGGACTTTCTGATAGATTTTTTAAAGGTCGCTTCATTGCGGATTTTGCGTTTTTCAGGATGGCGGGATGAGGTTTGTGTGTTGACGAGTTGTTGGATAGGGAAAATGCAAGATTGCAGGTTTGTTTGGATATTTATTTGCGGGATTTTGAGATATTGGCTGTTAGGG
The DNA here is from genome assembly GCA_900480035.1 of Eupelmus urozonus. NCBI lineage: Eukaryota > Metazoa > Arthropoda > Insecta > Hymenoptera > Eupelmidae > Eupelmus > Eupelmus urozonus. The sequence goes on along the minus strand of UELX01000346.1, from coordinate 33,429 downwards.
AAACGCTGCTTTTTGCTATGTGGGACGGACGTATTTTAGAGAAATTTATTTATTTTCGGTTTTGAGTGGAAGGAATTGTGTGGTTGGTGTTTAGGAATAATTTAGGATAAATCGTGAGAAATGTATAAAATAATACAAAAACATATTTCATTCATAATTTTTTATTTAAAGATTCTTGGTTAGGAATGATTGTTTATTATTTATTTATTATTCAATAAATAACCTTTTTGTATTTTCATTTTCTTCAAGTTGTTTGAAATTACCAACATGTTTCAAATTTTAATTCTGAATAAGTAATTGATCATATGTGTTACAATTTACATTGATAAGCATGCACAGTTTCCAATAAAAAAAATTGCATTTACATTAATATTCCACTATCAGTTTATGATTAACAAATCAGGTGAAAGGTACGAAAACCTCAAAATGTACATATGAAAATGATGCTATAAATTTTAATTACCTAAACGCATCACAAATAAATTTCCAACTCCTGAAACTATATTCCGCTCCTGCCACCTATAAATCCATCATAATTATAATGATACCCCGTCCACGGAATCTCACGCATAAATCCTCGAAACCTCGAAAAAAAACGATCGTCCTAACGAGCAAAACGCGCTTGATTTCACTACCTACCTACCAGCCCGATCCGACGCTCGAAATATCGCTTTCTTCAACAATAATAATCTCCAGGTACTTTCACACTTGTCCCGTCCGTAAAAAGAAAAAAAGGCATCAACGAAACTACAATAAATCCACGTACCCAGGCCTCACCGAAATTAAAAACAAATAATTCATCGCCGCCGAGTGAAAAGCCGCGGCGCTCTTCGCACGATTACATTAGACAGAAGGAAAAGCCCCGCTAATAAGGCGCCGTCTCTCTGGCTGGAATCGACGCTCGTCACCGCTAAATCAAGCGCGCATATAAGCGCGCGCCTGAACGTCATGAAAAACTCATCGCGTGCGTGTGCTAGGCTCTAATTGTGGGTGAAAATCACACCCGTGAGAGAAGTCGGCTTACGCACCGGTGAAACCTGCCGACGCGCGATTGTGCGCTGTCTTTTTATTGTGCGCCGAGGAAATGGTAATAAAGAAATCAGCCGCGGGGTCGTACCAGTGTGTGTGTATGTGTATATGTGTGTGTATGTGTATGTGTCTGTGTGTGTATATGTGTGTATGTGTGTGTATGTGTGTGTGTGTGTGTGTATGTGTCTGTGTGTGTGTGTAAGTAAGTGTTTGAGAGAGACAGAGAGAGAAAGAGAAAGAAAGAGAGAGAGAAGTAACAGGGGGAAACTTGCTGAGCTAAAGGAATTGGGTAAGTGGGTAACCTTGCAGTGACGCGCCGGGACGAGTGGATTCACCGTGTGAGGAGAGGTTTTCTGACGACTCGCTCGAGAGCCGATTTCATTTAATGCGAGATAGGCCGGGATATGGCTCGAGGATCGGAGACAGAAAAACGATTAGGAATTGCAGATTGAGAGTCTCTCTCGCTCTCGAGTTTATTACTGTATATATTTAGCAAATTTGAAGCGCGCGCTCGTAAATCTTCGCCGAGACCGAAGTTATACCGCTTTTTCGAAGGCAAACACGGACGACTTCGGCCGTTACCGTTTACGACAAATTATATTCATGAATTAATATCAAAGTGCATAAAATACGCATTTCGCATACGCGGTATAATTTCTTTTTTCCCGCAGCGCGGGCTCCATATTGATATATGCGCGCACAGACGTGCACGTCCTGTTACTGTAACAGCGTCTCCGAATTAATTTAATTTTTTACTTATCGCGCCGCGGCTGACAGTTTTGCACAATAAATTATCGGCCGCGAAGGTCGCGCAAACTGGCTGCGGATTTCATTTCCAAACGCTACTTCAAGCTGCGGGGAACCTGTTTTGCAAATGAACTTCTCCTTTTTTCATACGAAAAAGTCGCAACTGCGCGCTCATTAGGATAATGAGTTAAGTCATCGGCGATGCCTGTTCCCGATAACAGCTGCGCTGACTTTGCAGCTGGAAAAACAGCAGGAAACGTATAAATTTTTCCTGAAAAATTAATGGCCCGAGACAAAGATTCGCATCCCGTTCGACATCCCGGGCATCATAATCGATTAACGGCCGCGCAGAAGAAAACCCGGGGCCTTCCGATCCAATTCTTTTTTTTTCACCGACGACCGACCACACGCTCAAACATAATAACTCAATTACGGCCCGCGACTTCCGTCCAGAGGCGGATAAAAAAAGCCAAGAAATCGTCTCGAAAGTAGAGCTCTTCTCGATCCCAATTACGCATCATTTACGAATGATCTCTCTGATAGCGCGGCCACGTGAAGCTGCGGTCTCTGTCCTCTGTCTTTCTCCTTCCCTCTCTCTTTCCTCGTGAAAGCCAAACGTATATACATCGGGACAGCAACACGTGCACGCGGTTCTTTAAACGTCCGAGGCGTGGGGGATAATAACAAAGCCGGGCTTTATGATGAGCGTCGCGGGCCTAGTTTCCGCTTTCCAGCGCGCAACAGATTTCATTACGATATCACCTCCGGTGTGGTCCGGGCAAAAAACGACCTTTAACGGCCGCTCTTTGGCCGCGGCTTTTCTCTTGTTGAAGCGAGCGTTTTTTTGCCGTTTGGAGAGATGTGCCGGGATGTGCTCTTAGGGTATGAGGCGAGTGTCTGAAGCATGTGTTTTACGTATTTACGCGCTGGTTTATAGGAGCGAAGAGAGCCGAGAGCGGCGCGAGCGCGCGTTGTCGCCTGTGTTTATGGAAAGAGTGGTACTTAGGGAAGAGATTGGGGTAATGAGTACGTTGCAACACATCGTGCACAAGAGCGAGGGTTTTTAGTAATTTCTTTTTTTTTCTTTTTTTTTGGATGTACTGTATATTGTCCGAATCAATTTGAGTTGGTTAGTGAGACTAATTTTTATGTACATAAATTACAGTTACTTTTCACGTATGTTAAAACAAGGTTGAACATTTTAATAAATTTTAAGACACTTGAAGAGCTAAGATTGCTCGAAAAATACAGGGATCGAAACTAGGATGTTCAATGAACCGTTCAAACAATCAAAGCCAATAAGCAAACTTTACTGCCACAAAAAGCTATTTCAGCTTCCCAAAGATCCCTGTAAATCTCTTAACAGCTTCACAAAATTAAACGTACCCACCAACTCAACCTCCATCACTCCCAACTCCTCTCTCAGCTCTCTTATCCAACCAGCGCCATTCTAAATCCCCAAAGCGAAATCAGCCAAGCAATTACCATCTCAACCTAAAAAACATCCTCGCTCCTCGCGTTTCACCGGCTTTTCCGCATATCCCACAGCGCCTGACAAAAAAAGAGCGAGAAATTTCTCTCCGATCGGCTCCTCCCGATTCGAAAAAGTATCGATTATCGATAATCGTTCTCGCACAAGCGACTCTCTAGAAAGGAGCGCGCGCGCGCGCGTTTACAAGCCAATGAAATAGTTATGCACGCGTGGCCGGTTTACGCAACGTGCGCCCATGCATATGTACGTATCCGCGCGGATGGATTATATGGGCTTGCGCAATTCATAAATCGCCGATCTGTACGAGGAAGAGAATTCGCGGGTAAATTTGTCTGCGCGTGTGTGCGTTGGTTCGTATAGCCATAGCGATGAACGCGAGTGACCGGCTGGTTGTTGCGTAAGCCGATGCGTTTTCGTACGCGGTTGTTTAAGCGGAGAGTTTACCTTTTGGGTTGAGCACATTAATCGAATGATTTTTTGATTGGATGGACGTGTGTTATAAATGATGAACTTAAGAAGTAATCGAATCATTATAAAACTAACTAGATTAGATTAACTTTCTTAAATGGTTGGTACTATCACTTTTGGATTTGAATGAAGAGCGATTGTCTATTCGTAAAAAGGCTTATGTAATGTGACTTTTCGCACTGTGTGATTAATCGAAATTTTTTAAATATTAATCAAATGCTACTCTGTGATGTTTCGAAGTATCGACTTGAAATTTGGCATAAAAAACTGTACGTCCTGCAGACGCAGGTATTAGTAGAACTACGGCATCCTGTTAATGCTACTCTAAAAAGATAGTAGTCAAGTTTCGTAACTCTAATAAAAATTATCTATTAGTATATAGTTCGGAGGAAGAACAATTAACGACAGTAAATTATTTTAATTACCGGGGTATAACTATATTTAACTTTCCAATCCAATTAACGTAAACGAGCTGCTGTATTATTTAAAGGTAAATGGAATAAGTCAATACTCTTAGAACGATTAAGTAATTAACGCAATAATGGACTTAAAAAAATACCCTTTAACAAAGCCACATAATTTTGAAAGAAAGAAATGGATACTTGAAATGTAAGTTCCCAAGGTGTATCATATAATCACCATTGAATTACAAGTTATCTATGAATCTAAAATGAATTATGAATTTGTGTCGGATTAATTTCCCGCATTCCTGCAGTAAACCCGAATTATCGGCGCTCTAGTCAAATTAGTCTCAGTCTTAAAAATTTCTGGCCTGCTTTATGAGTTATGCGCAATCGCCATATCCATCGATCGAAGAAAAGTGCCAGAAAAGATATTTACACTTTCGTATATTTATGCAGTTGATTTTTATGTTTTTCCTTGGAAAAAGAAAATTTGCTGGACAGATGCATTACATAAAATGAAATATGCACCTTGGAAATGATGCAGCCACTTTATTGTCGACAAATTCGAATTTATGGACGAATCATCCTGCGACGGCCAGCTTTGGAATTCAAAGGAGCGCGCTTACCAAGATGTATACGACGTTTTCTGAGCACACGCGTACGGTTCAAGTTTTATACGCATTCGCAAAAAATTTCAGCTGATTAAAAGAATTTTTATACCCGGGAGGGGGGTTATGTAAATAAGATTCATAAGCCGGTATCGTTTAAAATTATTAGCGCTCCGGGATCATTGCGTAATTTTTATTGCCAAATACCAACGTTCGTAATTATATTATAATACATTACGTTATTTTACTAACCGTATGAAACGAGAAATTTAAAAATTTAATTTGGTCATCTTTATGTAGGTTCTATACTTTTGGATTAGCGTCTGCTTAAGTTTAACTATTACTACTTGACGTTTTCGTTTTGTAAACTAGTTGCGGTTATGAAATTAAAATATTTTTTTTATGTTGTTAATTATTTGAAAAATTCCTTAATGATTTTTATGGTTAATTAAATAAAATTTTAATGTTTTTGTTGAAAATTTAAAAATAATATAAACTACATTGTAAATGAACGATAACGATGAATGAATGAATGTTACAACTCACTAATTAGCTTATTACATTTCACATCCGTTCACAGTGATTCTCGAAAAGTACTCACCTGAAACAAAAATAAAAGTCAGAATTAATATATTATTCATACTCAGCGAGAATAAAATTTTTTATATCATGTATTTTAAAAACAAAGAATACAATTCTAAATTAAAATTAAAATAACTATTTCAAAATTACAACACAAAAGCCAAATTCCACTCATTCAAATCTAGAGAATTCACACAATCTCAGCGTAAACTCACACCAAATCTTACTACAAATACAAACTTCCAGACCCCTTAAGCATCCCAGAACGGCAAAACACGCGCGGCTACATCAGCAACCGCGCGCTCCGAGCATATCGAACAATGCAATCGATGAACGACAACAACCAGGTGTTGGAATCGACAGTTACGCGTGTAAACGCGCGCTCGGTGAGCACGCGTGCAGACCTATCTTTGTGCACTTGGCACATGCAAACGAGCTGGGTGCAGGCGTTTTACAAACATCGAGCTCCGTGTGCTTAGGAGCGCAAGCCTCCAGGGTTAAATACGCCAGTGAACGAGCAGAGGATGTCAATGGACTGACGCGAGCGCGTGTGGTTTTACAGGGAAATGACTTTGGTAAGATGAAGGTTTTGAAGCGCGTGAAGTGAAGGGTACGTTGGTTTCCTGGTGAAGATATTGATGGATGTTAATTAAGGGAACAGGAGTTTTGATGTGGAAGGAGTGATAAATTACGAGAAATTCGTTGGGTCGTAGAACTTGATGATCAAAGAAACTGTTAATAAATTACCGGTTATTAACTGCTCATTTGTTAAAGATACTTCCTACTCACATGTTCCTGGATACAAATACAATTTTTGCCGAGTACCAACCATCTCCTGGCCACCACTTCACTTCCACGAACCACAATTGTCAGTCATCCCCATAAAACACAAATGAAATTCCATCAACCTACACGTTCCTAGTCCATTAACTTTAAATTCAACAAGCCCATAAAAGCTTTCCACGGCGCAACTCATCACGGCAACAGGTCCGTCGCTCATCCAAAATACTAATCTTCTAATCCGAGCGTTACCTCCTGTCCTTACTTACCACCGCAACACGCGTAATTGACATTCCGGAAGGCGTTCGCGCACGGGACGATGGTGACCTCTCCGTCAGGCGTCTCGAATCGGAATCACACATGCCGCGCTCGTCATGCCGTCTTTTCTCGCCTTTTTTTGGAGGAGAGAGGGGGGAGTATTGTGCAATGGTCGCGAAGAGAGGAGTGTGGATGGAATTCGAGATTTGGACGGAGGCGCGAACTTTTGCTGGGAGGCGCGTGATCTGAATTTTTGTTGGTTGGGTGGAATTGTTTTGGGATGCGGTGAGGAGAATCGTTTTATGGTATTATTGTCGTTACTTTTGGTAAAAAGTTTCTGAATTATTGTTATGGACAATTTTTAAGTTTGTTTGTTTAAAATAAACATATCGAAGCATTTTGATAATATTTTTACTGTTTGGGTACAAAAAAATGTATTAAGCTTGACAAGTAATATTCATTTTTATTGTTCAGGAAAACAAAGCTTTTGAATAAAATCTTTTATTTCGCCAATAAGCCCACCAATTATACTTTTTAAGCCCGATTATATTATTGAATTTATAAAGGATCAATGAAAAGAAGGGGCATAAAAAATTGAGGAAGACCCAAATGAGGAAGTACGCACACTGTCAATAAGCAGTTTATCCGGATATTTATAATCCATAAACGTAGTCGTAAAATATTTTTGACAAATTTTTTTAAAGAACGCCTGCTTTTGTTGAATCCCCAAGAAAACAAAATACAAAATAACGTATCCAAACAGTGCACTACCTTACAATAAACCCGCCTTTTTATCGTCCTCTTTGCAAAATTACGTACACCTCGTAACCGCAATCTCTTTTCAAAAACAACGCACACAGAAACCTAAACGATCCCCGGCAATTTGTTACTCCCATCCTCTTTGCTCCCCCGCCCTCATCAAAAGCGCAAAAACAAAAAGAGCAGCCCGGCAAAAACATGAAAATAGGAAGAAAATCGCACGGCGCATATACATGCAGAGTGCGCGCGGAGAGCTGAGCGAGCGAGCGAGAGGGCAACGCCCGTGGTGGCCTTGCTCACGACCTCCTCGCTCGGGCAAGAAGGAAGAGGAGAGCGCGAATCCTCTCTCTCTCTCTCCGACGTGCACACAGAGCAGGCCAGAGCAGTAGTAGTAGTAGGAAACGGCGCGGCAATTACGCGCGTGTGTTGGAGAGCGCGTTGACGCGGGGAAGAAGGAGAGAGAGAGTTGCGGCCTTAAATTGTGCCTATTACGAGAGAGTCATTCAGCTGGGAGAGCTTTGTGTGATGCATGGGCGATGGATGGATGGATGCTGGAGGTGCTGCTGAATAGGGGAGAGAGTTCCGGCTTTGTAAGAAGCTTGATGCCAGGAATTTCTGAGTGACGAGCCGGATGGGGGGGTTTGGGGTATTCAGATTCGCGCGGGGGGATTGGGTTAAGAGGAAAGTTGGATTGTCGGGAGTGTGTATACATGGCTGTTACTAGTTGGAATTATGTTGTTCTTGCTGATGTGAATATGTTGACACGATGTGTAGTGATGTTCTGGGTGTGTGGGTGTGTTGAAAGGTAATGGAGAAACGTTGTTTCGGTGCGATTCAAGCCCTCAGTGGGTATACAGGTAAGTTGAAATGTTTTAATGTGTTGGAATCAAGTAGTGAAAATAAGTTTGAAAAAAATTTGTTTCAATACAAAAAACGGAGTAATAAAATATTTTCAAGAAAATTTGTAAAAGCAGGAACTAGAAATTAGTTTCTTTCAAAGAAAATTACAAGTTGATATTTTTTAATCTTGATCGTAGATTTCTAAAAATATCTGTCATTCGTTACCCGTCACCATCATAAATGCGACTATAATGACACGTATCAAACCTGCATCGGCTTCGTATAGTTTCATTTTTTATAATTACGGCGCTTGTCAGTCACAAATAGAGTGTGAGTCACAAAACTCATCATCATGCTAATTAACTGACATTCCTTTGAAAAGACATTTCTATTTAAAGGTTTTTCTCCGCAGCCACCTAGGATTTGAAGAAAATCGCTACAGAAAAAATCTTTATCAATCATCTTGACGAATCAACTTTCTCTCGAATCATGTCCAATTCAATGCACAATTTAAAAAAGATCAAGAGCATTTATTTTTTTAAAAGATCATTGAGATCGAAATCTTCTCAGGATCCCTCTGAAGAACCAAAAAGGTCTCTTCGTTTATGAAAAGGCAATCAAAATTTAATTTAATAACTATACCTTTGTCGGTAGAAGTAAAACAAAAGGTAGCTGACTTTCTTAATTTCACGTTGCAGCTAAAATTCGCACACATGAAAGGATTCATTAAGTGCTTTGTTATTCCTAGAAGAATACTATGAAAAGCAAACCGAGAAGAATCTATCGTTGTCTTTTTGAAGAACAGGTTCCAAAGAGAAGATACGAAAATCAACTGACCATCTTGAAGGACATTGAAGCCATAGAAGATAGACCGCATTTGCGTTGAATGTAACAAAAAGGAATAACATAGCAAACTTTAGAGATCTTCTATTTTTGCAAACTATAGATTTCTCTAACAACTAACTATACTTTGGCAATAAATTTAATCCTTTATTTTTTCAATTCCAAACACATTTTCTTTATTTTCTCAGCACGGTTTACAATAATTCTGATCTCGCGTGATAGTAGCGCTCCACATTCTTCCGCCTTTCCACCTTTCTGCGTGCAATTATTTTGGCATTCGCGCTCGTTTCTTCTTTCCGATTCTTTCACTTCCTCGTTCAATTACGCCTCTTTTTGCTCACCCCCTGGGCCGTCCACACACTTTTCTCCTCGCTTTTCTCTCTCCTACCGGCCGCGCACTTTTTCATTCCTCTAACGCATTCCTCGCGCACTCCACGCTCATTCGCTTTTTTGTCGCATTTATCTTCGCTCCTCTATTTGCCTGCGTTTCTTCGAGTGCTTCCTCAATTTATTTATTCTAATCAAATTTAATCCTTGCGAGAGTGCGCGCGCCACGCAAGGCCGAGGTGAATTTGCATCGGCCAGTTTGTTTCCTTCTTTTTGCGCGTGCATTTGCACTTTTAATGCGCCGCGCGCTGGTAAAATAGAGTAAGGTAACATTAGCTCGCTTGTGCGTTTAAATTTAGAGCTCGCGGTAGGAACTGGATCTAATGAAGAACGCTAGGAAGTATGGAGTAACGATGGTAAGAGTAAAAAGGGTTTCACGGAATGGATGTAAATGCGATATGAATGCGGCGTGATTTATAAAATTAGAGCCAATTATTTATTTGGTACGGGGTCTTAATAGATTATAGGGTTCGATTTAATTAAAATAAATAACTGTATCAATTAAGCGCTCTGTATTAACTTTTTGATGTTATCTAATTTGTGTAAAATTATTGTCTTCTATTACCATAGGTACCATCAGGAGAATTGGAAATGGTTCACGCATCTGGCAATGACCATCTAGAATGTAAATTGTTTCTGTCGTTGATAAAATAAGATTAATTTACAAATTTGCATTGCAATCGTAATACAAATCGAGAGTAAGCAAGATGATATCTTTTTAGAAAATACTTGCGTTACTTCCAGTAAAATATTTAACTTTATAGTAACATTACAGAAAGAATCTCTCGCTCAGGAATTCTACACTATTCAACTTAAATAAAACAAATCGCAATAAATATTACTCTTTCAAAACAAAATAGACCGCTCAAATAAAAAAAAAGTAAACATAATAATTCTCCGCTCTACCCTTCCCTCCGCAAAAAGTTCCAGTAGGTATTCCTTTATTTAACGTCCATCGCTCTCTGCAATCCAGCATCCCTCCGCTTTTTCAAACGCAGAAACAAAAGCCAAGCTCGCAGAACGCAAAGCACAACTAACGAGAAAGAAAGAGAGAAATGCAAGCCAGCTGGTGGGATCGAAAACAAAACAATCATCCCGAGCATTTACGCCTCTACCATAGCTGCTCCCCGAGCTTCGCACCTGTCCCTCCTCCAACATTCCTTCCTATCTCTATCCCCGTCCTATCCCCTGCATCTCTTACAAACCTGCCATTGCCCAGAGAGCCAATGACGCCGCGCTCGCAACGATAACAGCAATAAAAGCTACGCGCAAGCGCAAGCGCAAGAGGAGCAGCAAAGGCGGCTCTAACTACGGGGGGAAAACGTGCTCCCTGGAAAGCCTTGGAGCAAGAGAGCGGCCCTGCCAGTTCCTTACATACGTCGATGCAGCTGCGAGCTCTTTTTGCTCCTCTCCTTCTTGCTCTCTCTCTCGTCCTCTTCTTCTATACCGCCGAGAGATGAATGTTTATGAATCTAGCCTTATCTCCGTGCGAGGGTATTACGTTTACCCCTTCCCTAGCCCTCCCTTTCAGAGCCGGCTTCTAGGCTGTCTTTTAGCATCGGCTGATAAATGCCGGGCGAGGTATATTCTCGACGGGAACGTCGATGTCGCTGCCAGGGAAGGAAACGCCGAGAGCCGGCTTGCTCTCTCGTGTAATACGCGGGGATTATGGCTTTTTGCCGCGCGCGGGGATATCCGCCGGAATAATTTTGATTTGTTGGGCCGTGTAGTTTTGCGGGCGAATTCCTCCGTGGGTTGTGTAAGGGACCAGTTTGTAAGCGGATTTTTTTTTTTCGCTATTTTATTTTGGTATACCAGTTTGAATGCGCGGTGTTGTTATGTTAATGATGTGTAGTTTATTTAAAGCTATACATCGGGAACATGTGCATTGTGACAGTTTTGAAAAGATGTTGTTTATGGCCGCGATGCCTATGAAAACAGCGGTTGCTCCAGATGAGAGATTTTTCGAATTAATTTTGTGAGGGAGGAGAGAAAAGTGAAAGTTTGATGTATATCGAAAAACAATTTTCGATCAATACACTAATTTTTAACCATGTGTGTGGCCGGTAAATACTCTTGTCATACACGCCGTAGAAAAAATTGATTATATAAATAACGCATGCTGCGTTCACGAATTTAATTTCTGTTATCAGATGTCAGGTCCCCTTTGAAAAAATAATTATCATGTCTCCGGTGCGATTGTAAAACGTCTGTTGGTATACGAGCAGGAGGAGAGAATGTTTATCAATTGAATTAAAGTTATTCGAGTGATATAAATATGGATATACGTTTCCAGCGATACTTTCAATTAATGTTTTGAAATTACGTGCTCTTACGCAGTTAATCTAAATTCTCGTGCGGGCAATTCTTTATTACGATTTAATTTAAATGCCTAAGGAGTTTTCTTTCCGTTCTAACGCTGTTATAACTTGTATAAATTGTTCTGCTTTGTTGAATATGTGCATTCCTTTTCGTCTTAAAATAGTTTAGATTTAAATTATTAAGTAATAAATCTAAAATATTTATAAATTGTATTTACATTAAATCTATTAAAAAAAAAATACTATAAGAAAAAACAACATAGATTAATTAAAGATACCGTCACCAAAATAGTTAAAATCGTTTTACCTTAATTAATTGATTCTTTAGTTTTAAAAACACACTCTAATAGTTTATTTGTAGCTTTGTAATTAACAAAGCATAAATAACATAAAAACGTTAAAATTCGTGAACCAAACCCAAAAACAAAGTTTTCAAACCACACTTTGACAACACCCACATAAACGTCCCATCAGCATCCCAATACCAACACTTCCTCCACCGACCCGACATTTTTCCCACACGCACCGACCGCAAAAAAAAGTAAAACCAAGCTCAAGAACAACACACCAGCAGCCAGACTCGGTCAGCGTCCTCCCTGGATTTACGAGCGCGCGATTCGCATGGAAATAAACGACAGGCTGCTCTCGTCACTATGGCGCGCGCATCGGCGACAATAACGACACTCATCCTCGGCGAGGCGAATCGTTAAAAGGCCGAAGTCCGAGAAATTCCTAGATCGTCCCTGCGCTTGCGATCGTCATCGATTCTTCATTGTCGTTGTTTTTTCATTTTCTTTTTGCGAGCGCGCGCGGGGGGACGTGACTTGCGTGCGCGATTTGCGCGTATTGCGCGCCTGAGCGCGAAAATTCGAATTACGGACGTGCGTCGGCCTTCAATGACTATGCACGAGATGTGCTTGGCTGGGAGGAGTGAGAGGGGAAGTGGAGACGAAGGTGGGGTGGAGGAGATGAGAAAGGATGTGGTTGGGGTTTTAAAGGTTAGTGTTAGATTGATAGATAGCATTTGTTATTGTATATTTATAAGCATGAAGATTATATTACTTATATCACGCAGTGCTGATATATAAAGAATACAATACGTATTACAGGTATAAAAAATGGAGATCTGAAGCTAATTTCATAGTCAGGTTTTGAGGCTTAAATTTGAAAGGAATAATTCAGCTCAAATTGGATTTCGGAAAACGTATTTAAGATTTGATTCAAGTAATCTAGACTCGAAACTAGCTTTGTAAGAATTTATATGCATACACTAATTAGAAATAAGTAGGTCTACTATCCCAGTGATGCACTCATCCCTTTTAGCACTGTAACTATATCGCACGTATGAATTTCGCAAGACCTGAAATCTTCAAAACAAGAAAAAATTGTGGTTGGAGCTCAATTTGTAAATCAGAACGTTCTTAGGAAAGTGCAATTCAAAATAGGATTTTATGTGCTATAAATTTAAAAGAAATTTAAAGTGAAGCAATTTAAAACTTTAACAACATTACAAAAAAATATTAAATATATTTATAAAAAGATTATGAAAATATGTAAACAAAAATATAAAAACTTCTTGAAGTTCTAAATTTATTAGTTACCTTTCGAAATCATAAGCATTCATTGCTGTTGAATTTTAAAACGTTGAGGATACTAAATTTTTATCATTTTAGCAAATAAATAAAAAATATTTTAATGATCACCTTTCATAAAACGAATATGTCACGGCGTTACTAAATTATGTAGCAACTTGCTCTAAACTGAAAGAAATATTTTGATAAATTTTATTAAAAATAAGAAAAAAATTGCTACAGTTATGTTTGGATGAATTGAGATTTAAAAATAAGATATAAATAAGTTATAAGCAATTTCTAACAAAATGATTATCTTGTTAGTAATAATAGTTTGTAATAAATGGTATAAAGACATTATTCTCAGAAAATTATTATATTATTGTCTATATCAAGTCCTTGTATTCATTTTTCTTAACAGGTTAATTATAATCATTCAATTGAGTTTCTAAGATTCAAATTAATAATCAGTCTCTGACGTAATCACTTTGATGAAATCACGTGAACATGAATTATGCATATAAACAATAATGGCAAATGCAAAATCAAATTAATTTTACAACGCAAAAGTTTTTGTATTTGCGCAGCAATTATCTAAAACTCTGGAACGACAACACCAACAAAAACATAATATCCATTAAAACTATCACATTACACCTGACACCGGCCATTTATTTAATAACTAAAACCGCAATAAAAACGTCGCAAAAACCGTCGGATTTCCGCTTCATAAATCCAGCAACCTTTCTCCCAAAAACATCTATATCCACAGATGTAAATTAGCACGAAAAAACCAAGGCGACCAAGAAAGCGAAAGCTTAAAAATCGGTCCCACAGGCCGAAAACCGCGACGACGGAGCCGGGCGTCGTGTATCCAGAAAAACGAGAAATCGAGAGACTCTCGATCGGCTACACCGGCAGTGCGGCGCAGCGAAAAATATGACGCCGAGCGATCGATCAGCCGAGAGAGGAGGATCCGACGAGGACGTTCTACTTTCTCCTCGAAATCCACGGGCGTGTGCATGTACACCCGCGGCGATTAGCGCCGGATGAGAACCGGTGAAACCTTAAGAAGCTGGGCGACGAGGTCGATGCTTCTTTTTTGCGGATTTGCATGTCGGATTGCGATGGGAGGGTGAGGCGATGGGCTGGGCGATGAGATTAAGGTTGGGGGAATGGTTGTTGTGGTTTTAAAGATTTGAAGAGTTGAGGAAGATGGGTTTTTGATGAGTGACAAGTTAGAGTACAATTATAAATTTTATGTTTTATAATTTGTTACTAATTTTATAATTTGTAATTAATTTGGGTACGTTGAGCTAGATTACTTTAAGGACGATTAAAACTGAAAGTTGTACGATTTATTGAAGAGTTAAGATGTGATTAATTAGAGAAAAATTTTTGCATTACCAAGAAATTACTTAATTTTAACCATAAAAAGTATAAGTTGAAATTGAAAATTCCCGAAAGAGTTCAAACTTTCTTTTACGAGAAAATGAGTCATTTAATCCTGTTTTAATATAAGGTAGTACACTCACGAATTCTGGTCTTTTGACGTGTCGTTTATGTGTCACTTTACATTCCTATACACGGGAGTAGGTGGGTGTTATAAGAATGCCATTACGTTAATTTACTTGGATGTTCAGCCGCCACTTCAGAACATTGGATATTTGTAAACATATCCGGGTATGTTTTAACAAAAATTCCGAGATTGTGTCAAAAGCATCGAAACCAGTTTATGAGTGGGATCCGGATAGTTCCATACTATACATTTTAAGAGTGCTCCTTAAGAAATTGACAGCTCAAGTGCAATAACAGGAATACCGTACCAATTATTAGAGTATAATTCAACTTTTTTATTAATATATTCCAATTTTAATAATAAAGTTTCGCCATGTCCAAATTCAATTCAAGAATATTATAAAAAAATTTTGCAAAATAATTCAATAAAATAAGATTACGCATTAATGTAAATTCCAAGGGGTAGTGGGTAATCATCTATTTCATCAGAAAAGCTTTCATATTTGTTCGACAAAATATGGCTTTTTACGCTTATTTATATTGCAACAAACTTTTTTTATAAAATTTTTTGAATATTATCTTTTAAATAATTAAAATTAATGGAAAACAGATTAGCCCCAGGAGAGCACATCTGATCATAGTGAGAAGCATTCTTAATATTCGCCTGGTAAAACTATTATAAATTTCATCTAAACTATTTTGCTAATATCTAGTTTGCAAAACGCAGCCTACAGAATTTAATTAATATTTAAGACAGTAACCGTAATGTCGCTATATAAGGAAATAACATGAAAGTACCATCGATCAGTTAAGATGACTAGACTAGAACCATTTCGGTTTCTTCACATTGGTTATATAATTACCTAAAACAAAATAATCCGCCATCAAGATCGCTTATCGATTCTGCGCGCTCCCAGTATACCAAACTTCAATTAAACCGAATATACAAATTCATTGACTACTTGAAAAAAAAACTTTGCAATTTCAAAATCCAGCTCAACATCATTCAGACTGTTGAATGTTGAATAATTGACTTTACGCGAATAAGAGTCTATTACAATCTAACTATAAATCATTTCCCAGGGCAAATATTATTATCTTAATATACCATTGTAATGGGGTCTTTTGACATTTGGCCTACGAACAGTCACACTCGTTAACCATAAATTTTCTGTCAATGTCAAAAACCCGTAAAACACCTAAATCTCACAAAGCAAAGGAAAAAATAACCCATAATTACACTTTCATCTCAAACCTATCGCTCCATCCAGCCTCTAACATCCTTGCCCAACCGCTCCAAATACTTCCCTAACCACCTTAAAAAACATAACCCCAGCCAAAAGAAGCGTCAGCCAACAAAAACCATCAGTAACAAAAAATCCCAGACATTTCCGTCGTGGCGCAGCTCTCCGCCTTCACGCGGAAACTGTTCTTCCGGATCGGCTACAGAGCGGGCAACGATTCAATACTTGGCGGCGCTCACGCTATACGTGAGCGCCTTTCTTATGGGAAAAGAGTCAGCAAGCGGCAGCAACGAAATGTCGCTGACTTTCTCCGGCGGGCGCGAGTCCAGCCGCATTGCCGGACGTATCTCGCGCACCGATCCGCTTCGTCACGACGCTCGCTCTCTGCATTGTGTGCCTTATTACAATGTACGTGTGTGTGTAGGTACGTGCGCGGTTATCGGTATTTCGCGTATATATGGTCGGTGGGTTAGAAATGCAAGGCGAGAGAGCTCGTTGTTTTGAGATCTGGAGGCTGATTTTTACTCGTGCCAGGCGTTTTATGGGTTTGTGGGAATTTAGGAGGCGATTCGGCTGGGTTGATTGATTGATTGGTAAGATTTGGGCTTAGCCTCGTGCCTGCCTTGCGATTCGCGTAATGGCTCTGCTCTTGTGGAGAGTAAAGTGTGCTGGAGAGAATTTTCTGATATGGGCCTAACGTGAAAATCGTGGTAGTCATGGGACCTGCCTTGTGGGGCTGTGATTTAGGATGAATATTTAAGGATAATGATCATGATTTTCATATTCGGAATTAGATTGCTTGCATATTTTTTATAAAAATCGTAACTACCATTTTTTTATAGCAATTATTAGAAAATATTCTACCAGTTTATAGTTAAAATTTTACTTTCAAGTTACGATATTGTATTTCAAATTTTGCGTTATAACGATTGCGTAAATTACATAAAAAGTTATCAGTAATTTCGCTTGCCGCTTTATGAATTGTAACTTCGCGTCATAAATCATTGACGACGTGCAATGCTGTCGTACACGGTAAAAATTCACATAGTGAAATAAAAATTTCTATCTTGTCGCAATTTAGCCTCATCGTTTGTTTCATGGTCCGGTGATTATATCCAGACAAGCAAAGATCGATCGAAGTTACGTATAGATCATTGTGTTAACGTGATAGATAACCCCTTTTTTAGCAATATTTTTTACTTGTAAGAATTAGGATGAGCAATTAAAAATTTAGAATCAAAATTTTAATCCTCAAAAATATGTAGAATTGTGTTTTGTCAGAACTTCAGGTAAAAAATTATTTTTAAAGTTTCTCATAACAAAATTCAGTATATGATAAGTATAGACTTGTTGTAAGCAAAAATATTTTTTTCCAGCGTTTGTTTTCTTTTCGGAACTCAGTCCATTGATGCATTAAAGCCGTTATTAAGTTTTAAAGAAATCGTGTTATGGGTAACTAATTTATTACAATTTTGTGTTGACATACAATATTAATATAATAATATAGTGTGTGAACATAAGAAAAATTATAATGTCGAGAGTAAGTAACAATGCAAGATAAAATTTTTTAAAAAAATTATAGTGTACATTATATTTTAAATTACTCATTATCTTTTCTTCAATACTGTTATTATATCTCGAGATTAAGATAACTTCATTCCAACTTTGGGTGTGCTAAATAATTTTTTTGGATTTATACATGACCTTAATCCTTAAAAATTTCCACAGTCGATCGAAACATATTTTTAACAACAAACCTATTTGGAAAAAAACATTGTAATTCAATTTCTCGAAACAAATTAAAAAGATAACACTTTTACGGTTGTTGTTAAAAGAAAACTAACTGTTTTAACAATTATGTCACGCTACGTGTTAGTAGTATTTTTTTCTAATTTGACATCTAGTTAAAACGGTGTCTCGTCTGAAAGCAATAACTGTCGCCAAATTAATTTTGCAACCCGCGCATGTATAAACAACGCTTCAACGTTAAAACGTCTTTCCCAAACCCTACTTCTTTCCCAAAGCAGCATCATTAACATAAAAGCTCGCCGCGAATTCCCGACAAAAATAACTCGTTTTTCCAGCATCTCATTAACTTTACTTTCAATACACGTCCAACCCGTCACCAAACGCCAAACAAGGCAGAAACAAATGACCACATCTCCGCAACTCATCGACGTGAAAAAATCAAAAATGTCCCTCGATAATAAATCCTCTCGCTATAGCAAATTCCCATCGTCACAGAATCATCAGACGCTAATCAAAATCACGAAGCGCGTCTTCGGTTGCGTCACCGGATTGCGACACTTAGCCTTGCAATGTCGCGGCTCTGGTTTCAAGGAGCGCATCACGCAGGTGTACGCGCGCGCTCGCGCCTTATTTTTCCGCTCGTTTTTTATTCGGCTCCTCGAGCGCGTCGTCGCTCGTTTTTATAGGCTACTGCGCGCACGAAAAATTGCCTGGTATTACGCACGATGCGCATTGTTGTGTGGTTGCGAGCTAGCCGTGCGGCTGGTTTTAGTTCGTGGTGTAGTTAGGAGTGAGGTGGAGAGGTGCGTGATGGATTATTATGTCAGGTTTAGACGGCGTGACGAGGCTGGGATGAACAAAGGATGGTGATTCTGGTGGAAAATGAGGAGAGCTGTTTAATTGTAGATTGGAGTTTAGGAGTATTTTCGTGGAAGAGTTTATTATTTTTCATTTCATAGTTTTGTTGAATTTGAATTTCTGTAACTGTATTTTTATCAAGTGATGCAATCTCAAGCGTATACATTTACTAGTCTTCAGAATATAGACATCATCTAAATCAGATTAAGGATTTTTTTGAAAAGATCACAAGTCTAACCGCAAATACAGTCGTAAAACTATTCTCTATAATTGGATCACATCAGTCTAACCATCAAATCCACTCCAATCCCATAACACCCAGTCAAACCCCCGCAAAAACTCCCATCAAACAAGCCGCAAAAGATCCAAAAAGTCATTCTTCCTCTTCCTTCTCAACTTCCCCTACTCCCCACAGCCCTGCCAACAATCTTATAATTTCGCAATTAACAACCGTTTTCCCTACACTACACCACTCCACTCCCATCCGCCTCGATCAATCACCATCCACTGCAAAGCTACATTTCCTCTCGCCAGGTCCATACACACATATGAAAAAGAAGAATTGCGCAAAGCCTCCGCGCTATAAACTACCCGGCGGCGGCGGCGTTTGCAATAAAAGCTCCTCGTGTGTGCAGCTCTCGGGCACAGGCCAAGCGTGCCGTCATAACTGGATTGCGCGGGTTTTCGCTCCGAGGAGCGCGCGGTTCGCGAGCGCGTTAAATCAATTCCACTTTCCGTTGCGCGCGGGTCCAATAGAAGAGCGCTTCCTGGATAGTAAGAAGGAGTTCTCTTTTATCGTGAGTTGTGCCTGCGAGCCTGTCCTTTTTATCGCGGCTGCGGGCTACAAGGTTTTTTTTTTCATAGGGAAGTAGTGAGATTACGAGGATGGTTTTGAGATGGGTTGTTGGTGTATATGCTGATGCTGCTTTTATGGAGGGAGTGGAGGAGCGAAAGCATGCGTTTTAAGATTGCTGATTAGTAATGTATGAGAAAGTGGGATAAATCGTTGAATTACGGGCTGCAAGGGTGATGATTAGGGGAAAAATGTTACTATTTTAAACTTGTTTTTTTTTATAGAAAATAAGTAAGTTGAAGTAGTTAGTCATTGTAACCAGATACACTGAGTACATTACTAGAAAAATTTTCTTTAAGATGTTTCAATAATTTATTCATACAACAAAGTTTATATTATATTAACATCTATTTAACTTAAGTAAATTCTAGACTAGATACTTGTAGATTGAAGATTAAATGACACAAGTTTTGCATTGACTATTTACGTGGTAGTAGCTAACTCAATAAAAATCTGAGCTAGTCCAGTAACTAAGTTTATTTCTCTATGCACTTGTCATCGTAAAGCATAAGTTCCACTTCAAGTACACGAGCTTCATAGTTCATTTGTAATTAAAGGGACTTTTTTTGTCGTTCACATAATTATACTTCAAAGCTGTTCATTAGATCGTAATCATTAGACTGTAAAATGTGACTGGCAATTTGGAATAATTTAAGAAGAAAATTTCCTCTTGTAATAGTGTATTTTTAGACGCTATTAGTATTTTGCAAACAAGCCAATGAAGTTACAGTTACCTAATCACAAGTTGCAGACGGGATATAAATCTTAACGTGTTTGTCAAAGTCAACGTTAAAAAAAAATACTATCTCAAATAAAAAGCAGAAAAAAAATGAAATATATTTAGCAAATCCAACATTTTGCTTTAACCACCGGCAAACTATATTTAGCACCAACTCAGTTTAATCACCGCTACGCAGCCAACAAAAAGACCTCAACCATCGCGAGCTACATCAACGCGGAAAAGAGCTAGCTAAAGTCTCCGCGTTCATTTCCTCTGCGCGTATAACCATAAACACTCTCGGCGAGCAGCGAGCGCAGTAAACTGCGAAAAGGCACGTTCGCCAATAAAATTTACGCGACTTTCTTGCTTCTCTTTCTCTCTCCGGTGCATATGTTTATGCATATTTATCGAGCGAAGGCGAGTCAACGCACGTGCGCAAGTTGCACAATGGACCGAAGTGAGAGAGGGAAGAGGAGGTTGATTGATTTGGATTGGAATTGCGCGTGCATTCTTGGCAAGGGCGAATAGGGCGTGACAAGGCGATGGCCTTCGATTCCTATGGTGTCGCTTGGGATTTGGAGAACGTGTTTGGTTTCTCGGTGGTTTAAGATCGTGAGGACTTTAAAGTGGTTGGATAGATTATTTACTGAGATTAGCTAAAAAATATTTGAATTATGACTTATTTTGGTTAATATGAATAATTTAAAGTTCTTTAAAGGATTCGATTTGCATTTTGAATCACGTAGTAATGTAAAAATAAATTTGATTTCATTCGATTTTAGAACCATCTAACTCTATTCGTAAAATCAATGATACAAACTATAAATTTAGTATGTAATTTTTACCAGACTTGGCGAATAATCTGTTAGTATATTTAGACTGAATATTTTGTTATTTCAGCCAAATATTTCAACAACTCGACAGCTGATATCTAAATGAGGTGTGACTGAACCAACAATATCTTGAATTAATGATATCATAGTACAATTGAATCAACAGAATTTTCTAAATCGATGGAATATTTAGTCGAGATATATTAAGTGAATTCCTGTTAAATCGAACAAAATATTTTTTTCAGCATACGTTTATTTAAAAAATATTCATCATTGGAATAATATTGCTGTTTTCTAGTTATTTAATTACATAAGAAAGTTTCTAACCGTATAAGAAGCCACCTCTTATTTTATGAGGAAGAAAATAGATTTTATTGTACACGCATATGGAAATCTATTGCCTTGCAGAAAACAATAAATTGCTCACATCCGCGAAGCAAACTTTCCTTTTCACGTAAAATTCTAATATCATAACAACCTGAAAACTACCTTGAAACAAATCAAAAATAAATATAACAATAAGTAACTACTTAGCATAGATTCAAATGTTTACCCCACTAAAGAAACACATTAGACTTTCGCCAGCTTACCTAAAAGCAGACGCAAAACTTCAAAAATCTCACAAAAAACCTGCCTAGCGCGAAGCGCAAAAATAAAGAAACACAGACGACCATAAACACACGCGCTTCTAAAGTGACGTTATCAGCATCGCATAATTGCAGTGACTCATCGCCGGCCGCGGAAAAATGTTTTTCCTCGCTCCTTTTCCTTCGGCAGAACTGCAGGCGAGGACGAGGCGCGCGAAATTTGAATTACAGATTTCTGGGCTCGAACCAGCACTGTATAATTATCGATGCGGAGAACAATAAAAGAGTCGCTGTCGCAGCGAGCATTGATTCGCAATTTTTTTTATTTAAGTGGGCCGAAGAGGATTGGATTGGCACAGAGGAGGAAATAGGATTTCGCGATTGGTGCTGAGGGGATTTTTTCTTTGGCTCTTTCTCCCTCTCGGGAAGATAATTGTTGATAGGAAAAAATGGAGGTGATGATGCGATTTGCTGGAAGAATGAATTAGAGATGAGACGAGGGATAAAAATAAAGTTTTTAATCGTAGAGAACAGTTAAGAGGCGAAAGATTTATTACTTTTTTCAAATTGTTCGGTAAGATAAAAAAGAAGTAAGAAAGGAGAAAAACGGGCATTACATAAATTTACGCTGTACTAAGTAAAAATGTCGTTATCTTCCACGGAAATTTTATTGCCAATAACCTACATTAGATCAACGTAAAAAAGTGCATTTAGCCAGTGATTTCGGGGCTGAAATTGCGCCATTAGCCTAACCGTGTAATTATTTAGTTATCAAGCCAACTACGAATTAACGTAGTCCTGGATAGCTTTACTATATTAGCTTCTGGTTTAAAATGCAGTGTGCGAGAGTTTGCCTGGCAAAAAAAAAAAGTTTTTCTGACTGCGTGGAAAAGATAAACGAAATGAAGTATGAAACGTCCATACGGCCTCTAATTGTCAGTAACTGGTCTCTGTTTAAAACCTGTATGATTTTATAATACCTTTCCTTTTTTTAACAATAGTTTTTTAAAAGTATTACATACATTGTCTTATTAAAGTTACGGTATAAAAAAACTTTCTAAAAGAAAATGTTATACTTATAAAAAATTGCAATTTTCGCATAGTTCAGAAAAATCTGTAGAAAAGTGGATATAATAATCTCAGGTAGCCGAGTGTATAAAACAAATAAGAATCTATCGAAAAATTCTCTATAGTATTCCAGTAGTCTCAGTTTCTCTACAGTAAACGCTGAAACTTTTTTAACGATTACCCGCACCGTTATGACAACAGCACCAGCTTGACTTAAATTTCAAAAAAAAATTCAACAAGCTTCATACAGATCCCGCTACCAACGAGCGGACAATCTGCGTTCAGAAAAAAATCTCGCTCTCGCCAGAAATTACCTCTAACGCAATAACGTCATCCGCTCTAATCGAGGCAAACGTATACCCCAGCGATGGTGAAAATTCGCTCAACGCTAAGTGCGTGGCTGTACCCTTGCCGCAATTACCCGCGATTAGAAAATGTAGCTCAGCTGCGTAAACGCGATTCCAATAGGTATGCGTGCATATTTTTCGCTCTCTTTTCGACTCTTACTGTAACAAGAGCCGATTCAGGCAAACAGAAGGGCGTGTAGAAGTGGCCGTTATAGAAGAGGACGAGACGTCGCTAATTGCGGTTTATCGTTTATTAAAATCAATTTCTTATCATAAGCGCGCATAAGAGGCATCAGTCGGCTTGTTAAGCTAGTCTATTCATAGCGAGTTGAGAAAAGTGTAACGACGCGACGGAAGAATCAAGCCCGGCAAATTATAATGCGGGGCCTGTAATTACGCAAGACGCGGAAAAATCGCCGCTTGAATTTGAATAACGCGACTAGCAAAACAACCTGAGCACGTCCTAACAGTTCACAAATTTTTCCCTCATTCTAACGTCCCTTCCAGCGAAAAAATCACACCTCCAGCAGCCAGCGCGCGCGAGCTCGGAATCCCCAAGCGAACACGTATACGTAGGAACGCGCGCGGAATGCACCGGAGGCATACTGGACTACGTATGTATATCCCTTGGCGCCGTTCTTTCTTCTCTCTGTTGTGGAGGAGGACGCATGCAAAGCAGCGTGGGCGCGTTTGCTTTCTGCGTTTTTCCCTTTTTCTCTTTTTCGTTAACGGGACCCGCCAGAAGCGGCGCGCCGAGCGTGAACTTTGTAAGCGGTTGGCGTGTAGGTATATGGAGGTGGGATGGGTATTACGGTGAGAGCGGGGCCGATTTATGCGGGTGTGAGATCGGGCCTTTGTGTCTCGGTTCGCGTGGGTGGCGAGAATTTTCGAGGGGATTGAACGGCTGTTGGTGATTGTTATAATTTTGGAGGTGATAAGGTTGGTTTTGGGAATGGTTGTTCGATTGGGAATCGTTAAGTTAGTATGATATGGACGATAAGAAAGTAAGAATTAATTTGGAAAATATACAGCAACTTAATAAACTGTAACTTTAAAGATTGAACTTATCTACTTTGAAAATAACGCAAATAATTATAAAAATAAAATATCTGGGGTATTTTAAAACGTTGACAAAATAATTATGACAACTTGGAATAAATTATTATACATGTTATTTTCTAGTAACCATAAATATATGAATACAAGAATTTCAAAATTGCTTATTTTAATCTAAATGACTTACTGATCACATCACTTCAAATTCCTCAACCAGTCATTACGAAACACCAAAATACTCACCTGAAACAGAAAAAAGCAAATCATTAATTTCCCATAAAATTAGCATATAAATTATAACAAAAATGGACAAGCGTGTAAAATTAAAACCAAGTCTCACCCAACAATTTCGCCATCTAATTACAGATAGGAAAATCATCATCAAGCTAAAAATCACCGAGAAAATTCCCGCTTCAATTCCAAACAATAAAACAGCCACAAACACGTCCAAGCGCACATTTTTCTTAAACATCAAAATTTCTATTTACTATCCTCGCGCAAATTATACACCTTGCCTGCCCCAGCGTCGCGCGGCTAATAACGCATAAATTGCAAGGTGTGCATCCACACGTGAAGAAACGACTCCGGCTGGCTAGTTAAGGCGAACTTATTGGCACGTGGCGATAGACACGTCAAAGTTTGAGCTTATTGGCTCTCCATATCTCAGCGCGCGTAGAAAGTGCCCCCCGAGGGCAGCCAGCGAGCGGGCCTCGCGTTCCAGCTGCGCGTACTATGCATCTCATTATTAGCACTTCGCGGCGCGTGAATTTTTCGATCGGCGCGAGTGTGTATCGGATCGTAAACGGGCTTCGCGGATTTCGTAACGGAGGTATTGTGCGAGAAGGTGTTTCAATGAAATGTCGGAAAAATGATGGGGTTTTTTTAGCGAACGGACGAGTTTGGTGTAGCTTCGTGGGAGCGAATTTGCATGTTTGATGACAGGTGTGCTTAGAAGAATGGGTATTTTTATTATATCGGGAATGCAGGAAAAATTTTTAGGAACTTAATAATAATTAAAATGCAAATTCCTTATTTTTTTTTATCAAAGAAGAGTAAAAAACTTCTTTTTCTTATATTTTTGGCTACATTTTTGTTAAATGATGATTTTATATAAACAAGTTTTAAGTCGAATGTGGAATCCAATTAAAAATAAAAATAGATTGCAATGTGGTTTTGCTTTTACTCTAGGATACCAGAAAGGTTATAAAGATAAAGAATCAAAAAGGGAATTGCAAATTTATTAAAGTGAGAAAACAAGTGATTCAATACATTGTTATATTTTACATAAAGTAAGTATAGACTAGATAAAAAATAATATGCATTTAATTTTATCTAACATGATCTTTGACAGGAGATTTAAAATGTTTATTAGTGAAACTACAATAATGGCAAGTATACTTTTCGTAAAGAAAATAAAGTTGTTATTATATTCGCAAATCCGGAATCCATAAAAAGAAAAAAATCAAGGTTGCATAAAATCTTTAAATACCTTGTTTTTGGAGAATCGAATAATGTTCTCAGTTAAGTATGTCGATGTAACTTGAGCACACGCTTAAACACGTTAAATACTTAATTTAACGAACGTAGTGTTAACGAATATTTAAAGTATAAAAAAAAAAATAGTAATTGCACGAAAATTAAACGCAGCATTTTTGAAACAGAATTAGTTAATTTGTTTATTTATCAAATTAAAAATAAAAATTCTAGAAAAATATTTTAATTTTTAAAATCTGCATTTGAAACTAGCTACTGATGAATAATGTCACTTGGAAATCATCACCGAGTTTTTTTCATAGTAACTAAATGAAAAAGAAGTATTAGTATATCACGTACTCAATGCTTCAATAAATAAAGTCTCGACTGCATAAACATGAGAAGCTGTACCAATCAGAGTATGACGATTGAAAAGGCTACATAATTTGATATAGCAACGTCCATTTTTCTATTCCTTCACGATCAATGCAAGTATTATGATACGTCTAAATGGACCATCCCACGTTATCATTTTCATATTATTTTTATAATAACGGTATTCATTCTTATCCAAAAGCTATATCTCCCTTAATAGGCTGCATTCACGATGATAATAATACTTCACAACTACACTGCTAACTGATACCTTTCGTAGAGCTACACTATCACGATCAGACTTTATTTTTGAAAAGCAATATTTCAGCCAGCTCACTTGGGAATTTCAAAACTTTCGAGCCGATTGTTCAACTTGTATTTATGTTGAGAAGAACCGTTAGCCCAAACCTCCTGAATCCATTGAGATAGTACTCTGGTACCCACATGTTCATTCGCTGATACCACTAATCATTCTGATGCTCCAAACTAAAGCAAAACTATTTTCTCCGATAATCAACACAACATTCCCTATTCTCCTCCTTAACCACTATAATTAACCCAGCCGGTGACTTAACCATTCAATTAAATTCACCAGCGTACCCTGTCACTCCCATTACCAATTCATTCCTCTTACCAGGAAGCTCAAGCTCGCAGGCCGAAGCGAATATTAATAGCCGGTCTCTCGAGGAAAATCCCGTCGTCTCTAAAGCCGCTCCCTAGCCTTAACTCGCTCGCTCAGGCAGCCTTCCAAGTTCAAGGCTAGATCTAGAGAGAGAGAACACACCGCTATCGCGTGGCAACGACCTTGCGCGCACAGGCAGCTTCTTCTTTTCCCTCCGCGCGATATTACATCCCAGCTCCGGAGAGCGCATCCTGTTTATATCTCGTATACACGGAGAGAGCCGATCCCACGCGTGCCTAGGCATAAATCGAACTTATTTTTCCAGGCCGCTATCGAGATGCTCTCTCCCGAGGATAGATAAGGATCGAGCATCAGACGCGCTCGAGCTTTGTCTCTTGAGTTATTAATATGAGCGCCGCGGCGTAATAGAAGCTCGCTCGCGTGTGTTTAGGCTGATTATTTTGAATGAGAAGCTGGTTCCGAGCGCCTTTTTTGGTATCGGCGGGTATCGTGATTTTGCGAGAGCTAGATGTTGTCGGCGGAGGCTTAATTGGATGCTTAATTGCGCCGGGGAGGGCGAGGCTGGTGTTTTAGTCGCGACGGCCGAGTTTTGCATGAAAATGCGAATCTCGATAGCTCGTGAGTTAGAGGAGGTACGATCTTGTGTTTGTCTCCTGTGCGAAGCTCTGGTATTACCGGATGAAAGTGCGCTGGCTCTCGGTTTTGCGCAGAGATTTCTCCTGGTTCGATCGGGTTTTGAGCGAAATAGTGGAATAACGAGTTATAATAGGGATTTTTAAAAGTGCTGGGTGGAGATTTAAGGTCTTTTTCTAAGAGAGTGTGGGGAAATCTGGATTTTCTATATAGTATTGGGGCAATGACTTTGACACTGTAGTTAATAAAGCCATTATTGTCATGTGGCTTGTTTGGAAACCTTAACTATTATTCATTACATAATGAGCTTTGTAAATTGGTTGTAAATGGTAACTCTATAAATATTTATGACAATTTTAAAGAAGTAGATAGTTATTTTAAATCCTTTTATCCTACTAAAGTTAGATAACGTTTAGTAAGGTTGAATATAAATAAGTTTTCCTAGCGATTGTTGTGACACTGAACATAATCCCAAGTTCAAAAATTTCTGGGTTAACCTAGTTTGAAAGCGCATTTACAAACCAACAATCAAAATTTAAATACACTCGGAGAATGTGTACCTTTCATTGTTACCGAATTAAAAAGTAAAATGACATCCGTACAATCTCTCAAAATAAGTGGGTGAAATAAAGAATCCACTTATCCCATGGGAATGTTCAAAGATACCTACACACCTTATACGCACCATCCACCTTTTTCCAGGGCCTAAAAAAGGATACATACGCGCATGTGTATTCCAGCTCCAGCAGACATTAAACGGAAAACAATGGGCTTATAGTACCCAAGAACAAAATTAAACTTTCGATTGTGCCGTTGCTTCTGCTCCTGCAGCCTAAGATCTCCATTTTTTGTCCCCGGACACAAACTCCAACGTGTCGTGCGTATGCAAAAGCGTATCGCCGAGAAGCCAGCTACTTGGGAGAAATTGCCGCTTAAATTTGCACGCAAATGAATGGCGCTGGAGTGAAAATAGTCTCTTGGCGGCGACAAGTGCAGCCAGTTCCAATATGTCAGCCAGCGCCGTGAGAATAGGAGAAAAGAAGGCGAAAACCCGTTGAGCACGCACATCACGCAAAAGGGGAGAGATCGGCTTAGCTTGTGACATTGCTCGGCATCCTTCTATTTTAGCGAGACGAGCCAAGGGAAAATCGAAAGCTGCCGGGGCATTAATCGAGCGGCGCGCGATATCGAAAGTCGATTATCATAATCTCGGCTCGAGGTGAAGGATACATCTCCCGAGAGAACATCGCACCTCTCGCCGAAGTTTTGGGCTGAGCGCGCTCGTCGTAATGCGATACTTATTCATATGGACCAGATCTGGATCCTGTCTCTCGTGTCGTTGCGGGGATTAAGGATGGGACCTCGCCCTGATGGCGAATTTTGCAATTCATCCATTGCAGAGAGATTTCGGCGCTGCGAGCGATTCGCGCCTCATTATAATTATAATAAACATGTAAATAAGTGGATCTAACGGCACGCGCAGCCCAAATAACGATTTCTTTCTCTTTCGCTTTCTGTGCCGATCCATATTGTTCGCGTGCCGCCTTTTGTGCGGAGAGAGGTAATGAATTTTCGCTATTCAAGTTCGATCTATTGAGGCGTATACAGGTAACTGAAAATCAATGGGAGGCAGAAGAATGAACTGGGACTCGATTTGAATTTTGGTGAAAGGATAGTTAGAAATCGTTTGCAAATTCATCAATGAACGACGACGGCTAAGGTTGTGGAAATGATCGTGCGCTTTTGCACAAAGGAAAAGGTTCGACTTGACTATTGGCGAAAGTATTTATTAGAATAAAATTAGTCGACTTCTTGAGTGGTGTTTTAAAAACAGTGAACAAATTTTCAATTACTTCCGATGGTTGAAAAATAAATTTACCTATTAAGGTAATTCCTAATAAGAGGGAAGCTTGAGACAAAAAGTATCAAAGTTTCTCTATAACACTTTCGATGAATTTACATGATAGAAAGCGAAAACTTGAGGAAGACGATACGAAAATATGTATAGAAACCATGTGTCGATGAAAGTTTAGATACGCTAAAGTTGTTAATTCGAAATTTTGAGATTCGCTCTTTTCGCGAAGAACTACGATTTTTGTATACATTAAGCCGGTGCCCGACGAAGAAGTGTGTTAATTTTTCTTCTCTCCTAAATCATATGCACACGCGATTTTTGATGTCGCTTTAATTAGCAGTTTTAAAATCGACTGCTTATTTTTACATATTGATCGGTTCTCCTGTGCAAAGTCTAGTATTTTGACAAAATTAATAAATGGTTTCACTATTACTTCTTGTTCGGTATCACTAATTTCGTTTAAAAGGATTATCTTCATATTTTTTACATAACTTTCACTTGAAAATGCAAAATAGGAAGTCTGAAATAGATTCGTCCAAATTTGTAAAAAGATAGCAGAAATTAGCTTAATCTGTCGATTAAATTAAAACTATTATATATGGCTTTTTAATTTAAAACGGAAATAAGGTTGCAATATGTTTTAAAATTTTTACTTTCAAATCTGGTATTTTGAGTGACCAAAAAGCAAAAAATTAATAACAAACCCTGGAGAGTTTTAATGTTATTATCTTTACATTGTTATCTATTAAGATTGTTATTGTTTTTTACAATCTTTTTCTGAATAAGGAAATGAAGAAACTTCTTTCATTATTATCACTTGAGAATTTTTTTAAAAGGCTTGACAGAAAAAGCAAAATCTTTTATTAATATGAGTTCAGAGTTGAAAAGAAAGGATTTTGAAAGAATTTTTAACACATCGATAAAAGTCGTATTATGATAGACTATAAATTTTATTCGAGCTCTATTCTTATTATAATATCCTCTCGACTATTTCACTTTATGAAGTCAAAGTGAAATGGCAAGTTTATTATGCCCTTATGGAATTATGGCGAAAGTAAAAAGAATATGGTAAAAATGATTGAATAAGAGATGCGGTTTACGAAAAAGGGAAAAGAGAGCAGTTGAAAAGTGATTTATTTTGGATTACATCAGACAGAATTTATTATTTTTTAGTTGAGTTTTAATTACGTTTACCGTAAAATACAAAATTATATAAAACTTATGTATTCAAAATTTGTCACTATGAACAAATTTTATTATAATTCTTTAATTATAAATTTTTATTAAGATACCAAGTCCTTTAGTGCTCTAGAGAAAATAAACTTTAGTTAGCACTAACTGATGATTAATTCTAAACGTTACACTTTGTGACATAAATAATATTTAATAATATAGTAAAAAAAACTAAGTTTGTAATATTGAATTTTCAGGATCATATCAATTATTCTTTGTTGGAAAACTATCATTTTTCAAAATGAACTTAATCTTTTCTTATACCCGTTTCAAGGTAAGTATAAGTTTGATAAAATAATTTAATTTTTAATTAATTTATAATTATAACTTAATTATTTTACTTTGTAATCTAATATATAAATAATCTTTTCATATTTTTTCATTATACATTGCCATATCAAGCACTGCAACTTACTTTAAAAATAGACAGATAAAATCTACAAAATCAATTAAATGAATTGAATATAGTCTTAATATTCAACTCTCGTATTAATTAAAGATAAATATTTTTAATTTTTTCTACATAATCATTAAAAATAATGTAGTACAATACTACAATTGTAATTCTAAATTAAGCAATTGAAGAATAATGTAGAAGAATGAAGGCTTTATTAATTTATCAACAACTATTATTACTATTTCTTTTATTCTCAATTTAAATCAATAGCTTACTGTTTTACCGTTGACCGCATTTTTTAATGAAAAATAAATTCCCCTGATGACTAATGAACTATTCTGCGAACCAATAAATTAGTAAACGAAACGCGAATTCTTTGCTTGAAAAGAACGATTTCTAAACATTCATCTGAAAATATCTAATAACACCATTAAAAGCAATCCAAGCACACGATTATTAAAATACAAGTACATTAAATTTTTCAAGTGAAACCCGCAAGCCCGATTTGATCGAAATTGCTCTTAATAAGGACTTTCTCGCTCTATCATCTACCGAACCCTTCGAAAGGAAAACTCGGCTGAAAAATCGCTCTCTCGCCCCTTTCATCTCTCTCAAAAGTCCGGCAATCAACACTCGCATAAATCATTCCAAAACGGGACCGAACTCGTGCCCATCTCGCTCTCTCGTGAGCGCGAAATAATTACGGTGAAAAGGCGCTCGGTACGTGCGCATGCTATACAACAACCTCGGCGCCAGGAACATTCCTGAATTCTCATTAAGATTCCGAGGATGTCGCTTAGTTATTGTATCCTCGATTGAAGGCCCGTGATAGGTTTCCGCTTGGTCTTGTTTTGCGCCGACCTTCATTTGCGCGGCGCTTTCGTTTGGCGTTGCTGAAAGAAAATTTTCTCGGTGGGTTTGCGACTGCTGGCTGCGGGCGAGTGGGAATTCCGGTGAATCGACGGTTTGGAAGTTCCATTAATGAGGTTATGAAATATTACGGTTGGGAGAGATGTATATGAACAGTTTCTTTTAATTTTAAAGCATTGATTTTTCATTTTTTTTTAACGGGGGCTTGATTACAGAAAAATAAGTTAGTTTCCGTAATTGGGCTAATCAATGAAAAATCCGTAAAAGAGAAAGTTTTTACTGAACTATTATATACGTACAATTTTATTGTCATTAAAACAATTCTCATATGTTATTGTAATAATACAAATAGTAAACTTTGTCCTTTTTAATAAATGAAATAATAAAGTATTGTTAAAAAAAAAATTATATTATTTTCATTTGTTACTTTTAAATTTTATTATTTTCAATGTACTTACTACTTATTTTGCAAATGAACATCACAAAAATTTCTAGTAACGTTAATAATGATTTAAGTCGAAGACTTGAACTACAATAAAGTCTAGTAATGCTAGAAAAGCTGATGACATTTTTTGTAATGAAAAAAATATCAAATTGCATGATGAAGTTACCTTGTATGAATATCCATTATATAACTTACAGTCTCTATCTATACTGAAATTAATGCAATGAAAAAAAATACGAAATAATTGGTACAAATTACTAATGTTAAAGTTTAATATATAAAAGATTATAATTGTTTCAATAAGGTGTAGTAGAATTTCTTATTTGAAATTGTAAACTGTATATTTCTGAATAGAAAAAATCTAACAACAAAGCTCAGTCATGAATATATTTTTTAAAATGAATTTTTTGAAT
Organism: Eupelmus urozonus; assembly: GCA_900480035.1. NCBI lineage: Eukaryota > Metazoa > Arthropoda > Insecta > Hymenoptera > Eupelmidae > Eupelmus > Eupelmus urozonus. The sequence continues at coordinate 1,169 of UELX01000346.1, read as the reverse complement.
TGGTGGTATTAAAAAATGTCCCACATGATCAAAAAAGTGAATATCGCGTTAGCATAATTATTATCGCAGGTTAATGGAGAATTCAAGAGAGAGCCCATAAGTCATTTATTTGACCCGTTTTGCGTTTATCATCATTCTTCCAATATTGCACTGGATTTTATCTATGGTCAGGTGGCTTTTAAATGCATTTCTCTCTGTTTCTGTCTTTCTTTTCAGTTTCCGTATCCATATCATGAGCCTCGAAAAAACCTTTTTTCCGTCAAGGCTTTGATTGAAACGTCGATAGTTGATGATTATTTTACGAGCTGAATTAAGTCGCTGAGTGATTGATTCCATCAGAAAATTAGGTTAGATTATAAATAGTGCGAAAATTTGAATTGATAATTTCTATTTTATCATCGTACTAACATTTTATACTATAAATATTTAATTTAATGAAGTCAATTTCAACCTCAATAACCTCAATAAATTTATCTTAGAAAGTTTCTTACACTTTAACAAATTCCACATTGTTCTATCCACAAGCATGCTATACTTAGACCACGCATCCGAAAAATGCGAAAACTCGTTACAAAAAAGCAAGAAAACAGATCACCACGAGCAATAAGTCCAAAATGACGTGTTGCAAAATTTCCGACAAGCAGTGCACTTCTTTTTAACAGAAAATCCATCAGCGATAGACGAGAAGATTAGCTAACGAGATACATGGAGCGAGAGAGCTGCAACAGGTTCACATTAAGCGATCACGAGGCTGAGCTTACCGGGAGAGAAATAACCGAAGATGCGAGATCGCAACCAGTCTCTGGGATGCATATGCAAAAGTGTGAGAGGCCGAGATAAGGAAGGAGATACGCGAGGAGACAAATGGAGAAAACGTATAAGTACGCGCGAGGATACGATGTGTGGAAGGTGCAGGCGAGCGAAAAATAAAAGGACAGCCGAGAGATGGAAAGTTAAGGAGGCGAGAAATTTGCATCTGTGAAAGGAAAAAGGTAAAGATAATGTTAAGGTGAGTGTTTTTATTTCGATTTTTTTTTATAGTAGCGACGAAGTTAATGAGAAAACTTTTACTAAACTTATCTGCAAAATAAAAATTATTAGTCATTCAGCAAAAAAAGATGGAATATAGCTTATTTTTATGCCTAAGTTATACTTCTGCAATGCAACGT